>DWFO01001614.1:0-15374 GCA_018246595.1 Mimoniades nurscia nurscia | reverse complement strand
ATAATACAAGTTAAATAATTGGAATAAACACTTAGTCTATTGAACCTTCACTTATAAATAAATGAGGTGCTAAATTCTTAGAACATATTTTAGGGCCTTTCGTTTTAAATATTGCGCAAAATATTATCAAAATATAAATTAGTGATGTAGGTATAGAGCTATGTTAATAAATTAAACAAAATTTTCAGACAATTTTTTTAAAGCTGATTTACTTTTATTATAGGTATAGGCGTTTCTCATTGAACAAATATATTTCATAAGCGTGAAAATAATACAAATAATTTCGCTGTGAACGAGCGTAACAGAATAATCAATATCTTTAATTTGAAGTAAACCTAAAGAGCTTGAAATAATAATAATGAACTAGGTACTGAGATAATACTAAATAATACTGAGAAATGAGAGTATGTCGAGTGCTATATAGTATATAGTGATATATAATAAATTCTCTTTATTTTTGTGATTGACGGCTCTATGTACGAATAGTCCTACAAAATTAACATGTAATTATCACAAGACTACCAAACTGGCGTGCTTGCCACGAGGGATGAACAAGCTCGTTGAGTACAAAAGGGTTTTTAGCACACAGTACGCTTTGACTACCGCGTAAGGGTTCTGACGTAATGTTTTAATATTAATTATCAAACACGGTATTCATTAAATACATATTTAATGTAACCATATACTGACAAGACATTACGCTACGGATTTGATTAAAATATAAAAGCGGTCTTCATGAAAGCTCGCAACGTATTACGTTCGTTGTTACTCACGATTACCGTATTTTGCTCATATGCTGACTCCTTGTACAGCTTTAGCCAATTAGCAACAAGTTACAGTCAGATAAATAGTTAAGCCATTTAGTATTAGCTATACATTACTAGTGCTACAGTTTAAAAGAGTATGTTACATACATTAATACGGAAATAACATGTGTCTTCTATATGTTATATGTGATTTGATGAGCTTTTGTTTTAGAAAATATACACATTACCTTACAAATGAGAATGGCTATAAGAAAAAGTAAATATTTTCATTATTGTTACTATATCAACAATCCAGGTCCCATGCGTGATAAGCAGAGAGTACCGTGTACCAAAATATCTTTAACCTTATACGAGTATATTTTTATCCTAATGTTTAGCATAATAATAAATGAATAATATGATATTTAATTTCTGAAATAGAATATGTACACGAATAGAGTGGGAAAAATGGATAAACTACTGATCAAAAATATACTCAATATTACATTACTCAGTCACAAAGTAGGTTAGCACGTTCCTTGGAAGTTAAAACGGCTCACTGAAATTTGTCTCCTAATTTTGCTGAGCTAATTTTCCTATTTTATGATTTATATATTTTTTTTGACCCTTATTTCGTTACACTGTTGGAACAAGCATCTCCTCTCAGAATGGGAGGGTTAGGAATGGTCCTACGTGGCGTCCTCATAGCGTGGCGGACTATGGAGTCCGCCACGCTGGCCAATGCGGGTTGACAAACTTCACAGGCTTTAGAGAACAATTTTTTTATGAACTCTAAGATGTATATTTTTCCTCACGATGTTTTCCTTCACCGTTATAGAAAGTGATATTTGAATTTAAAACGCGCATGATTTCTACTATCCAAAGAATAAGGTTACTACGGGTAGTGTATATTACAAAGCACGGAAAATCTTAGGTAAATCAACAGGTTATCTGTTTATAGTAATTTCTGTCAATTTCAGCTTCACGTAGGAAACGTGGTAAGGAGGAGGTAAGAGGATTGACGGACGTGCGTGATGAATTATAAGCAATTCAAAAAATATTCAACTTCTATTTTAAAATATTTGAATGTATTTTCGTTTTTCAAACATATGTATGTACTTAATTGTACACCGTACAAGTAATTTCGTTATTTTTTCGTAAAATGAAATATAAAATTTGTAAATTTTAAACTTCGTAACAATAGTCCGAAAAACATTTATTTAACCGAACCGAAGAGGACACGAACAGGCACTGACCACAAATGGCCGCTGCCGCTCGAATGCTTCCGAAACCGACCTCGAATAAAACTAGAAATAGGACAATTAGTGTAATTAGTGTTCTTTAAAACGAACATAATTATGTATAAATCGAATTGACTCACGTTTGTTTTTTCGTGACGGCCTGACACTAGTTTGGGACCTATACGAGGTTCTTTGTCATGAAGAAATACATACGTTTATACATTATAATGTATAACACTCACAAAACATTTAACAATAACACAATAGCAGTTGCAAAAGGCCCATGTTTCACATAAACGTTTGCGACCGACCTCGCATTGAACTGTAGAAATAAGAGTGTGTGCCTTGTTGTCTAGTAATCTAGTTTATATAAATTGTGGGTGAGATCTTTTTTCAAACCCTTCTCTCGTCCCACTGTTGGCCACAGATCTCCACTCAGAATGAGCAGATTGAGGTCATTGTCTAAGTAAGATTATTGGTGTTGAATTTACGATAACACTGCGGATATAGTAGGAAAGTTTGTATGCATGCAATTAGGAATAACTTTTATCCTATCGAACCCACGCCGGAACACAACGATGTCGTAAGAGGCGACTAAGCCCGGGGTAGGTTGTTCGCGGTACGACACCACCTGCCTGGGCACAGCTAAATGCCCCGGCTGTCTGAGGTTAACAGCGCAAGCGGGGCGAGATGCTGTGCTCTCTGCAATCCCGAACCTGCACGCCCATCAACCAGATTACCAGCAAAAACCACCAACGGGAGACCTATGTTCCCCAGGGATTAAGACAGAATTTCACAGGTGCGTTCTTACTTCTGAATTAGGAGATGGTAGCCTATAGTACACACGTAGAGCAGCAAAAATACAAATTGTAGTTAAAATAATTACTTTCTGTTAGAAATTACTGACACACAAAATACGTGTCTATTATTTGCTACAGATGGCTACACTAGTCACTACAGTTGTCAATACAGCCCATAAATATATGTACAAGATTTCATTATTAAAATACCTGCGTTTAAAATCAACTCGGAATAAAATGCTGGATAATAGAATGTTCATGGGAAAAGCATTTAGAGCATTCTACATATGAAATCTCCAGCATGTCTCAAGTACTCCTTAGAAACTTAAACACGGTTGATTTGTCAATTACAAGGTTTTGCAGAAAGCTTTTTACCCATTAGCGTTTGACTTTCATCTGTTGAAAATAAACGTTTTCAGTTTAACTGAAAAGTTGAATACGAAATTAAATGGGATTTTGTCTGTTTAGAGCAGTTTTGAATAAATAAGGGTAGGAATACATTTCCACAATTAAATTAAATTGATCGAGCCGGTTAAATTAACTGTCGTTAACAGATTTCCATTGGTCTCGATAAATCATTTCCGAAAACTTGGAGTGGGAATATAATTCAATTCATATTTCGATCCTTGTTTATAGGGACCGTATAATTTACAAAATAGGTATTATAAGATACAAATCTATCAAGTGTTTCTTTAAGAAATGCTTGTAGTTTTGTTGCGCTTGTAAATGCGATGAATTCTTTAAGAGACGTAATTCATATATACATATGTACATACATGCTCGGGCCCTAATCCAATGCGACCTCAAAATGCCCCAATTGCCCGCTCATTTTTTTTATTAAAGAGGCAAAATTATTACATTAGAAATAATTTGAAATTAAGATCAATTTTAATAAATACCTATTTAAAAAATATATTGTTGTACTTTTTAGTCACTGGAAGTTTCTTGGAAACAATTATCGTACAACCATGTTACCAGTATTTCAGATATTACTTCTGATTCCCTCAGTCATGGGTATCAACAAAATAAATAAAAGTACAACCAGACTCATAATTAACAATTAAATTCAAAATACTTCCCTTGGCTGAGCATTAAAGCCTAAATCATCTGTATGATCATGGTGGGATAAGTGAGCCATGTTAAAAAAATCGCGTAAAAATAGTGCGTGCGTAAATTCTTGCGTGCGTAAATTCGTGCGTGCGTAAATTCGTGCGTGCGTAAAGTGCGTATATGTATATGTATATAACAAAATATCTAATTATCATACGCCATATTTAACTTGGTAACATACTATTTAGATATAAATCTAGATACTTACAAACATACGTATCTTCACGGCGAGATCCCTTACCGGGCAGGCAGGGAGCACGGAGTACCATATATCTCTTTCATCACAGATCTGCCGCGATTCTTCTACATTCATCACTCTCTTCATACATACACGCCGGATTCGGAGACTTATGACGTAGACTTACTTCGGGCCCCATCATTTAAATCATGATTATTTGGTCCAGATAGGTGAGTGTTAGCGTCCGTCGACACCAGCGTCATCCATTCATCACCCATTCTTTCAACACGTCCGAACAATCGCAGCTTGTCCTTTCTCATTGTTACACCGATACTGTATTTCATACAAATATACATATATAGAACTGCAAATTATAATGGTATATGATGTAGAATTTATCGTTTCATATATCGTCTGACTCTCACATTACGTCAATATAGATTGACACCATTAACTTAATACCTTTGATGTGTGTACATGTAAGAAAATTAATAACACTAAGTATTCTGCAGGACGGTTATATCCAAGTTATTTGTTGGTATGAATTTAGTTGATATCAGTTCAACATTTTTATGTACCACGAAAACAAAATGTGAAAGGAAAACATTCTTTTTATTAGTTATAAATGGAATTTCATTACGAAAGCAATAAGTGATCAATAATCTGTCGAGGTTTATTTATTTTTGATTCTGTCAGAAATAAATTCTTGTGTTTTCGCTCGGAACACAATTATAAAGCCAATATTATTTCAGCGTCATAATTTTCCTTATCCCTGCTAATTATGTACCTACATATAAATTTTATTTTTGAGGAATTCGTAAATAATACTGTTTTCAAAACAAAAAACAAAAAAAGAGTTTTAAAAGTGAATAAAAAAATCTTTGACTTGAACCGTTTTCATGAATAGCTGCTGGGCACACATCTGTCTAGAAATCGCGACAAGACTAAAGCACTATTAGACCACGCTTCTCCAGTACGGATTTTAACACATTTGTATTTTTAAATTACGCTGTATACTCGTCATTCTCTTCGTTCCTTACTATTATTATATATTGTCATCGTTACTTTCAGTGTGCCATTTTTAATAACGTATGAATAAAAATGTTATTTTTTTGGTTTATTAATACAAAATTTTCAGATGAAATTTTGATGTCATCGAATTCTTTAATGACAATCCTCAGTTCCCTCTACATGCGAGTCATACCACGATCCACTTGATCCTTGTAACGCGGTACTACGATACATGCATATATTATGCTATTGTCATTAATGTAAACCCTCGATTAATCTTAATTAAAAAACTTTTAACCAACGGAGACCATATTTGGAACTAAACGAAAATTACTTTTAAATTTGATAACAATAAGACAGTTATCTCTACATAAGGCTATCCCAAACTGAGTAGAAGTCTTAACTTGACGGCGCGTGAACTACATACCTATATACTTAGTGGGAGTTTATGGAATTTCAGTCTCTAGTGTAGTTCGTTGTGCATTTCAACAAGGTTTTAAAGATTACTCGGCTGTGAGTTATTTGAGATATTTATCAAAACCTAATCCGTGTAAGCCAAGATGGCTGCTAAGTTATAATCTCCCTCGTTATCTCCATTGGTATTAATCAGGAAGATCGATAACGATATTATGACCAAAGGAATGGAAGAAGAAAATGTTAAGGGCCAAAGCTGAAGCAAATTAACAATTGAGGAACTATTTCACTTGTAGCAGATTGAAAAATATGTAGAGCAGTATCGAAGAATCTAGAAGCGTTTTCTTACCACTAATTACTGGAAACGAGTAGTATAAACCTACTAGAGATGTCGTCTACATTAAACAACATCGCAAAAGGTAACATTTACCTCAGGAAAAGTTTCCGCAAAGTATAGATACGAGTAAGTCTATTGAGATTTAGTATCCAAAAAAGCGCCTTTTGTGTTCGTGGAGTATATCCGGGAATCGCGAATACGCTCAATGAATGGCAGTGGGCGTTGCTATTTCGCTCAAAATAGACACCCGAAATTGCGCAATGGGGATCTATTTATTTTGATCGCTACATTTTCTAAGTGATAGTAACATCACGCCTGTACTCCCCGACGAGATAGGCGGAGAACTGTAGCACACTAGCACGTCCCACGAATTGCTGAGCCTATTGCCATACATCCGGACACCGTCTCGCTACTAGAAAATCTAAGTTGGAAAAAACCAATAGTGCCCGATCCAGGATTTGAATCCAGAACCTCGAGATCGGAAGTCGCACATGCAACTAACACGACCATCGAGGCAGTCTTCGCTTCGTTTCAAAGTGATAATAACATTGAAATTGCCATCAACAAAATCATTTATAATCATCGCCATTATCAAGCCCTTTATAGTTCTACTATCGGACTCTCAAAACCCAAATATACTTTAACCATCCGGCATAAAAAAAGTCTTTCTTAATGGAAACATATATTTGATAAGGAATGCCACAACATATAGCCTGTACGGTAGGCAGAGAAGATTGGATCCCCCATTCAAAAATCATATTACACGTCCCATGGAATAAGGTATTGGCCTATTGATAAAGAGGACCATAACAAGAAACAGGATGTGTTACGTATAACAGGATAAAAAAATATTTGTTAACATTAATGTGAAAATGGATTTTCCGCTCCCCAAATGTATTTCAGAGCTGTGTTATGTGTAACAGCTGTTGGCGCAATAACTTGGTACACAGGGTGAGGCAGGTAATAAACTCCTACACTGTTACAGAGTTATTGTTATTATATTTCTGTTATCAGGCGTTTTACAACATTTTATGAAAATTACATAACAAGATTCAGTGAGACGCTCACTCTTGCAGTCTATAGACGTCATGTGGGACATAACAGTGTGGACTATTACTCGTCACCTGTTTTTACGTATATTGTATGATCTAGAATACGTATACGTACAGGATTACAGATCATACAATATATTGTATGATCTGTATTCCCCAAAGAGATAAGCAGAGGAGTGTAGTACATTCCCATTTTTCACCAGTTACGTTTACGTCCCAATATGGAATAGGTGGCAAGCCTATTGATATGATCTTCTGCGTAATATTCATAATAGTATCTTTATAGGATAGTCTATTGACTTTGATCTCCCACTTCGGAAGTCTGATATTCAAATCCTTACCATCTCTGAATTTACAAAGCTATGTTCATCTTTATATTTAAACACTGGCTGTGATCGTGAAGAAGGTGCAGTCTTAAGAATACTCTATAATTTTTCTGAATGTAAAACTCATAACTAGCCTATGGTCTTAAATGTCTGAGAGAAAGTAAGGGCCGACGACGAGGCTTACATTGTAAATACATTATTATTATTATCGTAAACAATATGCACAATATCGAATTGTTTTAAAATACTTTAATAGACAGTGAATAGCATAAGATGTACAAATATATTTTTTTTTTACTTATAGATAACTTCTTGGAATAATCTTTGGACTATATTTAAAAGGTTTTAGACAAAGCTTATTAGAAATTTTCAATAACATTAAATAAACATCCACGCGAATAATGGAATAGCTGTTTAAATAGTTAAAAAAACTCAATCTTGTTTAACTCTAGCTCCCAACTATAAGGTTATGCAGTATATACATGATTTCAATACAATGTAATCATTATAGTGAAAAATAGTTGAACATTCCCTATGCACCAGCTAAGCAATGCGACGAGCAAATGTTTCTTGGGATTCTAAAGACTCGTTTCTTAATTCTTCGCAGTTGAACGATTCATTGTACAAATCTCAAAACCAGAAAATTCCACTTTTGCTTTACATCAGGGGAGGTATTTTTAAAAGCGTTTTATATGATTGCAATTTGTATACATTACATTTGTAAATAGAACTAGACGTAAACGTCAAAACAAGTCAGTACAGGATTCTCGGGAAAAATTTATGACGTATAAATGTTTTGGGTATTTTCCGTTGACCCATTTTTTCTTATTTGATAATTGCCTATTGCGCCTTCCCTTCGTACTTTTCCAGTGACGCTCTTATAGCTCTGATATCAAAGAATCGAAAAATAAATAATACATTCCCTTTGTAACTTTATTTCTCATATAATTATGTACCAATACAATTATATATATAAAATCTATACTGATGTCTCTTGTTTAAGTCATGATTGGACGTTTATTTTGCAAAGTTTGCATATACATATGTACTTACGTATATACTGTTTGCAACGAACTATCCTTACAGTAATAAGTAGCTATAATATTCACGAGCTTCTTTGCCTAAACTAATTGCTGAATATAGCTAAAATGTTTCGAAATATATTTATTTCTTCCAATGTATGTAGGTTACATAAAATGAGAACACTCTTAATAATACAAAACTGTTAGCCAACTTCACGAAGCGAGACCGAAAAATGCTAGGAATCTATCTTCCGATGTTTTGTTCCAGACAATGGCGTTCGACGAAAATAATACCTCAAACATAACTCAAGCTCTGTCCAATTTGTTTGAGGAGATGTTGTTGGCCACGGAAGAGTCTAACGATAACAGAAGCAACGTGAACGTATCACAATTTCTCTCAGCGTTGAAAGAGCGCTCTTCGAAGAATAATTATGACAGCCTTGACTTTGGCACTTTGGTCAAACTGGTTGACGGGTGGAGAACCAAACTTAATTTGACCAAGCCCGTTGAACCTACCTGCAACTACTGCGAAGGAAGCTTCCGGGATCTCATCCTCGCCTACAACAGCATTCACGGATACGTCAGTCTTATAGTAAGTTATTTTAATTCTATTATAAAAAATAACACGGAACATCACGCCCGTATTTCCCGAAGAGGTAGGCAGAGGAATGTAGAATACTACCACGTTTCTCCAGTTACGTCTACGTCCCACTATAGAATAGGTGGTGAGCCTATTGCCACACACCGAGCACATATCCAGACTTCGAGCCACTACTAGAACTCTAAATTAGAAAAGTGCCTAACCCGAGAATTAACCCAAGAAGTCGGAAGTCGCATACGCAACCAACACGATCAACGAGGCAATCACATGTACATACAAATCGCTTTGTAAAACATTGCTCAACTTTTTTAAAATATTTCAAAATTCAACTTTTTTAATATTCGGTAAATTGAAACAATTTCGTAATTTACAAGTTTAAGAAATGGGGCATACCATCACATGTCACATACTGTATCTGTGAAGGAATACGTCGCGTGGAAACCTACTCTCATTTATTTAGAATTCTCTGAAGCGTCTGGTGTTTTCTAATTAACATTTGGCTAGGGCAACCTTAACCTTATCCTTCACGTAACCCTTTGACCTTAATCGTTTACATTTCAAAGGGAGAACTAAAAAGAACATTCGAAGTATAGAAAAAGTTGGACTTATCTATCTATCTTGTTCTTTTAATTACAATAATTAAAACTGTTATTGTAATGACTCATTAGTCAAGTGGTGGCAAGCGCGACTGCTGATCGAGAAGTTCTGAGTTCGATCCCGGGTCCAGATACTGTTAGTTTTTTTAACTTAAAATTCCTAGTAGCATCTTGGAGTCTGGATTTTAGCCCAGAGCATAACAATAGACATATACCATCACACATGAAATGTAAAAGTGTACTGTACTCATGAGCCTACCTCTTCGAGATAATACAGGAGTAATGTTATTGTTTTTTATGAAATTAATAACGTTTGAAGTAGGTCGAAACAACTCTTTGAACGAGGTCGTTGGCAACATCAACAACGTCAATTAGAACCGTTAATGTTTGCTGTTCAATCGACTCCTAATGAGAATTCTTCTCATAATATTTACTGTCCAGATATTTTGGCGTTATTACCCTACCTAATTTTCCAATTACCATATCGTATGTCACCAGAAACATCAGTAATAAAGATTCATTAATAGCATTGCAGAAGATTGAAGATCATAACATCACGCTTATATTTTTCAGTTGGTGTAGGCACGAGTGTAATATACTCCCACGTTGCCTATTTCTGGGAATTTTAAATTAGAAAAACCTTATAATTATTCGCCCTAACAGACATTCGAATCCACGACCTCTTGTTCAGCAGCTGCGCTTGGAACAACTACACCAGCGAGGTAATCAATTATTGGTGTTTTTAATTCACTGCCTGGTTGGTCGTGTTGGTTGCAAGTGCGACTGCCGAACGGGAGATTCTGGGTTCGATTACCGGGTCGGGCACTACTAAATTTTCTAATTTAGATTTTCTAGTGACTAGGAGTATGGATATGTGCTCGGTAAATGGTAATAGGCTTACCACCTATTCCTTAGTGGGACATAAACGTAACTGGCGAAACGTGGGAGTTTTCTACATTCGTCTACCTACCTCTTCGGGGATGACAGGCGTGATGTTACGTTTTTTTTTATTTCTTTACAATTTATAACAACGAAATTTTTTATAACCAATTTCATACTTTAAAGTAGCTCTATTGTGTAGTCCAAAACCGTTTATTTACATACAGTGCTTACCAAAACGGAGGTTCTCTTGAATGGTTTATATCGTTTGCCAAAGTACAATTCTGGGTTCCCCGGTTGGGTGACAGTAGTATAACCTTGTCGGAGGCTTTTAGGGCTCTTAAAACAATGGATCGTTTATATGTAGTATTCATTTGTTTTTATATTCATATCCACTGATGTGACGTCACATGGACCAATTCAATACTTGTATGTAATCAATAATTACACAGGCACAATTTTATGGTTCATTGATTTTTCTCTTCTATTAACGTATTACTTAATTCGTTGCGAGTATTGTGAGGATTGATTGGAAAGATAATACAGTAAATCGTATCTCATTTAAAAAAAAAACTCGAATGGCTCCCAATCCGCCTTTGCCGTAATACCTACACATACATATACTATCGGCGTTATACTGCACGCTATCTATTCCAACTGTGCCTTTCTACCTTAAAGAGCGTTTCAAGTACATCTTGCAGTCCTATAACCTGGTCTCTCCGTTCCTTTCATAACCTTTCCCTTACTCCTGTTTATTCTACTTCTTTTAGGAAAAAATCCTTCTTCATTGCTGCAGTTCGCCTTTGGAATGCTTTCCTCTCAGTATCGATCGGGCTCAGTCCTTGGACTGTTTTGAAATTAAAATTAAAAATGAATAGCTGTGGCATATAAAATTTTTCCTTTCCCTACAATACCAAATTTTACTTGTTATAATAGTTAGATTATTTAAAATTTTACACCCCTACTCATATTATTATTTGTCAACATTTCTTCTACCTGGAGGTTGCTTGAACGAAATCGATGTGATAGCGATAAAGCTGCCTTTTGTATGATTAGACGTTAAAAATTATTACGTCCGATTCTATCATTTTCTATTAGTGTACAAATAAAGAGAATAAATAAGTAAATGTTAATCTTCTTCTTTGAGTCGATAGCTGATCTAATCATGCATCGTGGTGGAAAGATTAGTCGCAATGTCCATGATACGCCGGGCAGGGTATGTTCATACTTAACCACATATAGTCGCCGCTTTGGGAGGCCCCTTTCATGCATCCCATAAATGTTAATAGAACTTATACTTTCAAATGAATGCAAAGTGAACTGTTATCAAGCTTTTCACATATTATTAGTTTTATAATTACGTCATCACGATTGATTACTTCCAGAGTAAGCAGTACTGATTGCTATATAAAATATGTACTCGTATATGTATCCTTACAGAACTGACGCATCTTCTAAATACATCACTCGTAATGGCCATTAATAAATACTTTAATTCCTAGCTGAAATGCGTTTTAAAAATTGTTCTTTTTGTTAAATTGTGATTTTCTGAACGGTTCATATTTAATTACATTAATAATTTTTTGCGTGATATACGAGTACCAACTTAACTTTGTATTTATTATAATGTGTAGTAGGCGAGTTATACAAGGCTAGAGATATTCGGTATGCCTAGCCCGTAAGGGACCTGGCGTAATAACGCAATAATAAATCTATATCGTATATTAAATGAAAGGTCGCCAATGAAAAGCTATTACTTATCACATTTAAGTATTTATGACAAAACAATATCTCATTTGAACATATGTAGAAATCAAGCTGTGATTCTCGTTATGGCCATACACGTACGATTTTGTTTAAGTTTTAAACTGTAAATGTGATAATATTTACATATTTATGTATATATTTTGTTCTGAAAATTAATAGTCACATGTAAAACCAAAGTTGGGCTTGACAGCAAGCTCCGTACCACCTAAATGAAATATATTTCATCTTCTTACTTAAAAAACGAAGATTCCCTATTCAGTCCAGGAATTGTTTGTTTAAAATAGCATAGTCCGCTATTTTCGGACGAGTAATTATAAGCTGTAATTATATAACCTTACGCTGACAGTATCGCTGGTCGAGTTCACTTCAATGTCAGTTTGACTCATCGATTACAAAGCAGTAGACACGTCTGCAAGCGGTGGTGGTCGGAGAACGAATGCATAAAAATCGGTGTATTTTTTGTTATCCGAATCTAAAACTGCCAGTCACTTGACATGATATTGTACATTATTATTCATAGCCATGTCTAAATGTGTCAACGTGTTACGTATCGCTATTTTTATGGAAATATAATGTTTCAAGTACATACATACATCGTAATAAGATTTATTACCCGTATTTGTATCTGATACATAATCTAGATGTGTCTATATGTATCAAACAATTATTCAAACACGTACATCGTAATAAGATTTATTAGACAAGACAAGACATATTTGTAATTGTAATGCCTACGTTATATGAGTTTGTATGTAATTTTTTTTCATGTGTGAGTTGGCTTCACAATTTTAATGTCGTCTGGTGAATGTAGTTTGTAAATGTAGGCCTTTGCAATTCGTACAGCCATGCACTTTACTCTAGATAAACGGCAATTATACCAAGTGGCCGGCGGTAAGTGTAGTCTTGCTAAAATAAATCTTTCTATACTTCTGCACTGCAAGAACACCAGTAAATATTGTAGTAATAAAGAGTGCAATAAAGAATATTGTGCGAATATGTCCTTTAGAATGGGTAAAACAGAAGCTAAATTAACGTTAATTGCAAATATAGGGTGAACAAATGATATTGTAATTTATTTGATTTTACATCGTCATCATCGCTTTTATTGTTGCAACGTTAAACACTGGTTCTCCTGTCAGAAGAGAAAGGGTTAAGTTGATAGATTTTTCCATTAGGTGCTATTAATTAAGCATTTCATACATTTTACTTTAAATTCATTCACATTAAAATTAAGATTGACAACTGAAAGAAGTGAATATATCTTTTCTGTGTATCCTTTATTCAAGTTTCATGGAAGTCGTATTCAATTGGACTGTAGCTAAATCGACATCGTTTTAAATTGCACTGAAGTGTTATGTTTCATTTAAAATTATCTAAATAATTATCCGGATTTTGAACTGAAAGCATTTAATGATATACTATCCACAATGTTTATTTTTGTGGTAGACAGACCACCTCAAGGGGATTTTTGTTTTGTATATAATTCACATACCAGACATGTGGATGGGTAACCGCAGAGCACAGCTTCTCCTATCGCCTACCTTGCTCCGGTTACACACCCACAACCCACGTTCTACCTACCTTTATCTTATCTTACCTTACCTCTTATCTATCTTATCTTACCTCACCTCTTATCTTTGACTATTTATATACAGGATTAATTGTGTATCTTACATTTAAATATGCGAAGATACCACTGCTCCCACGCAGCAATCGGCGGAAACCCATAACACAATTCAGCTAGACCCGTGACTGAAATATAATCAAGTATACGATTGTATCGTATGATTTCCATTTCTAGGCGTGTTTCTTCGGCAGTCTGGCCAACGCTCTGAACGTGGGGGTGCTAACGCGACGCGACCTCGCCGCCGCGCCCATCAACCGCCTGCTCAAGTGGCTGGCGGTCGCCGACGTCTTTGTCATGCTGGAGTACGTGCCCTTCGCCATCTACAGATACTTGGTTAGCGCTATTGTGACCTTACGTGTACCTTACAAGTTCTTTGCATGTTTCAATGTGGTGTTGTTACAGTAAATGTATATGTGGGATGGGGAATAAATCCTGTAATGTGTAAACTAAAGTTTGCAAATGAAATTAAGTTGTTAATATGTGTATTGTAAATTTTTGTAATTATTTGAAGTTATCATTTTAAAACACCTTGTTGCATATTATCGTCACTATCAAACTATTTCCTATGATTGTGTACATTGTAAATGTTTCCTTTTGTTTTAATTTTCAGTTTTGTTTCCATTTATATGGCGACCAAGAAACTTAGTACTTATGAAGCAGTTACTTATCTACATATTTGTGCTGTTACTCATGGTACCTACATACCTTATATAAGTAAACATATAGTATGTATCTTACGTATACATATCTGAAACATATAGGATATCCAAAATGCAGGCTGTAGGTATTATTGGAGTTCTTTTACTTGAAATTCCCACATTAGCGATAATTTTGGATTGGTGTCCGGTGTAGAACAATAGATTCACCACGTACTTAGTGATAGGATAATAGCGTAACAGATGAATCGTAGAAATGTACTGCACTCCACGCCCTTCGGGGAAGTACGAGCGCTATGTTGTTATGTCATATAAACAAATTGCCTGAAAGTCAATAAACGTTAAAATTAGTATTCAGTTTTTACATTATAAAAATTTCGCGTGCCGGCGCGGCGTGACACCTACTCGTGTCAACGCTGAGTGCTTGGAGGCCGGAGCGCTCATTACGACAGAGCACGTCCTCTTTGATCATGAGTGCCCGACCAGTGGTTTGAGCAATGAAGTGGCTTAAATATACAGAGGGTATTATATTTACCAAACATTTATTATATAAAAGTGAGCCGCTATAGAATAACAGTAAAAAACGTATGTTACGGCACATTGAGATAGGAGTATAAAAAAAGGTTTTCTTTTTAGTTTAGTTCAAAATTTTTAGAGTAGAGGCACCAAAGGCAATTGAAATTATAAAAAAGTAGTGGACCACCCTGGCTCCGCACGGTTACCTACTTAACAAAAACTTCAAAAATTATAAATTTTAACACACACACACTTCTTTTTGCTTCGAGGGTTACTCAGAAAGACTATATTACATATAACGAAGGTTATTGTATGTTTTTGTTTAGTTTTTATTTTTTTTTATTTTTATTATTTTTTGTTTTTTATATATATACCTATATATTTTTCCGCCTATGCTCCTCACGGATAATGTAAGATTCTAATGGTGAAACAATTTTTCAAATCGGTCCAGTAGTTTCAAAGCCTATTCTATACAAACAAACAATCAAACCTTTC
>DWFO01001613.1:0-15375 GCA_018246595.1 Mimoniades nurscia nurscia | reverse complement strand
GCCCGCCGCCGCCCCGCCGCGCCGCTCGTCTCCCGCAGATTTGCTGATATATAAATATACGCGAATAAATATTGACGGTGTGTTCGTCCGCAGGTCCCCTTCGCTGCGGATTCGACTGACACCGACAATATCGGACGCGACGTTTATTTTTAATTTAATATGTAGGCATAATAAAAAGCATAAAAATGTAAAAAAATAGTAAAAGCGCTGAAATGTAAAAAAAATGGCACAACGAGCAAAGTGTTGAGTTCGTCC
This sequence comes from Mimoniades nurscia nurscia, assembly GCA_018246595.1. Classification (NCBI taxonomy): domain Eukaryota; kingdom Metazoa; phylum Arthropoda; class Insecta; order Lepidoptera; family Hesperiidae; genus Mimoniades; species Mimoniades nurscia. The sequence continues at coordinate 15,120 of DWFO01001613.1, read as the reverse complement.
CAGTGAGTGTGACTGGTGCGACTGGTGTGGCGCCGCGCGGCGCACGCGGCGCGGCCGCTGCGGCGCGGCTCGCCTTCTGTTTCCTGTTGTTTTTACCATGGAGTGAAAAAATCGAGCATTGTAATTAGTTATTGTATTATTGTTTAAGTTAATCCGAAACGAATTACGACTCGCGACTTCCTTAGTGAGATATCATTTAAGTATTAATGAAAAGGGATAAAATGATTATATGTATATAAATTACTAGTACACCGTTAAATCCATTTCACGAAACGTCTGGCCGAGCCGCGGGTGCGGCGGCGAGGTGCACGCGCTTCGTGGGACGCGTCAGTAGTCTGACCAGATGTCAGCCAGCGCGACAGGAAGTAATAAAATGTTTATATTGAGTACAAGTATTTACTTTGCGTGTTACAACTACCTGCCCTATTTATATCAGTCGCCAATTACGAGAGCTGGGCGCGGGGGTCGCAGAGACATGCCGAATTGAAGTTAATATTGCCGCTCCATAAGTCACTGCATTTACGAGTATTTATAACCTGTAGCAGGCGACCGCCGCGGGCCGGACGGGTGCCGACAAGCTCTTTTTCAAAACCGATAATTCACACCGGCTTTGAAAAAGAGTTTTTTACACGCTTGTCATGAAGAGCCGCATATCATGTGGCTCGGGGAACCTCGGCAGCTCCATATGTTGCGCGCGCGCGGCGGGACGGAACCGCGGAGGGCCGCCCCGTATCCAGTTGATGTAGGTAGATGAAACCTTTATTTCTGTCTTCTGTCTGATTACTTATTTTTCTTAATTTGTTTACCTCGACGACGCCCGCCGTCGGCCGGCGGAGCCCCGCTCGGTATATGAGAGTTGATCGACATCGATAATGTATGTAATTACCTAGTGGAATACTTGCGTGAGGCCGGCAGGAAGTACACTTGGTGTTATTTCTGAGTTACTGTATACCTACTGAAGAACATTAATGAAGAACTTATGTTACAAGTTAACGTGTACTCTGTAGCGAGGCCGCACGCCCGAGTAGCTCCGACCCCAGTCTAGACACTAGCATACCATGTCACGCTGCAGAAAGAGACAGAACATTTTGTTTTTATTCATTTTAATAAAAGACGTTTTTAGTTTTCAAGAGTAAAATGACTGAAGGTAAGATAAAAAAGAGGGGAATAATATCAAAAAACCAGCTTCAAAAAAAAAGAGTGTGCGTACTCATGTACACACGTAAGAAGTTATACTTCGTTGACGTAACAATCCAAAAATACCAAATAATAACACAACGCATACATACATAAATAGCATGCAACAATAATTAAAAATATAATTGAAATAAAATTATAATTATAAATGCGACTCCCGATCGGGAGGTCCTGGGTTCGATTCCCGGGTCGAACACTACAAAATTGTCTAATTTATATTTTCTAGTAGTGGTTCGGAGTCTGGAAATGTGCCCGATGCATGGCAATAGGCTCACCACCTATTCCACAGTGGGACGTAAACGTAACCGGTGAAACGTGGGAGTGTTCTGCATTCCTCTGCCTATTTTTCCCAATCACGCCAAAAGTAGTATAACTTCAAAAATATATTCCAAATCATCCAATATATTGCACTAAAAATGCACTAAAAAGTACAAAAATAATTCGTCAAAGTCAATCAACTTATTACGATAGTATAATGTAGGTACAATTATTGTTATTTTTGTTAATCGATATCAGCCAAGGTAGGTAGCGTTTATTGCGAGTTGGGAAATTGTAACCTTACTTACGAAGAGCTGATCACTACATTGGTTGGAATTGAAGCACTCCTCAACTGTCGTCCGCTGCCACCGACGACCCACCCGATCACACCCAGACGACGTCACGCCGCTCACACCTGGGCATTTCTTGATCATCCGCCCTCTCACGTCCTTGCCAGCATCGGACCGCAATAATTTTCGCCTGATCGCTTCCCTCGTTATCAGCGAATTGAACAGCTTCAATAGCATTTTTGGTCTCGATGGAGCAAAGTATATATTTCAGAGCAACAGCAGAGGGTCAAGTGGAGAATTAATCAAGATTCCCTCAAATTATTGCGCTGGTCTTAATTAAGGAAGACGACCTCCCGCCATTAAAGTGGAGACTGGGTCGAGTTGCTGCCGTTCATCGTTGCACGGACGGTGTATCCCGTGTGGCTGACGTCAACACTGCGACTGGAGAGAATCGAAGAGCACTTAGCAAAATATGTCCTTTGCCAGTGTCTGACGGTAGTGGTTCAAAGACTCAATAATGTTTCCAACGCCCGGGGGCATGTTCAACTTTTAATTTAGTGGCAACTATCTTTTTTGACAGGCGCTTTTATCGGTGTAACATATCCGTCATGTTTAAAAATCATTATTTAGCTTAGACAACAGATTTTTATTTATTCCTAATTATATTCAATATTAACAATATTGTGTGACTGCCCTAAATTCCTCACCGCTTAAGCTTTGAATTTGTAAACCGTATCACTAGTAATGACAACTTTACTAGAGCGATTTTTTTTTCTTTACTAGAGCGATTTTTTTTTTCGTCAGGAAAACTCAGTTCGAGTGCCTACCGCTACGGGGCCGACGATAGATTATGTCGGGCTCTAACCGACTAAAAACCTGACGGTGTTCCATCGCGCCACTACGCGGCGGAGCCACGGGAACGCTTGCGCACACTTCCGCGACTCCACCAGTGGTGTTTGTCCAAAACGAACTCGCCTCCGGGGTATTTCACCCCTAAACACTCCGATGGGGACGTGTGGAACACGTCACGCCCTCCATCCCGATCATCAGCCTTAGTCCACTGAGACCATCATTTAGTAGAGGAATTTGCCCATAATCCCCATTCTGGGCATCCAGGTTGGTTCCAGATGTACTCAGTTGCAATTAAGTTGAAAAATTTAATGTAAACTGTTGTAATTTCGCTAACAGGGTGTACAAAATCAGCTAAGTCACATAAGCTTATTTGTTACAAGTTATGAGCGTGTTGAAGTGAATACACACCTATGCTATGTCCCTGATGTTCCCTGAGCGTATCCTTTTTGGAGAGCAGCGCGTGGTTCACTTGCATCACTATCCAGTCAAACAGAGCACCATACAGACACTTGGCCATTGCATCACGGGTTGCAATCGCCTCTGGTAACCTGTAATATTTATAATAATAACTAACAAAATATATGAGTATTAATTCATGTCCTATGTTATTCACCTTGTAATGTATTAAGTAGGATTGAGATCAGTTCAAATAAATTTTAATTTCCCTGCTCTGTTAACAAAATGTTTTGGTTTGAAGCAGTATGTTTTTGATTCCTACCACTTACCAACACCTAAATATCCGAGCTCTGCCTGTTAATATCAACATTAAAACAATATTTCAACATTATTAAAAGCTTGTTCTAACTTCAACATTCCAGGAGCAACACTCTGGACTTATACCCAGTGTATATCATTTATTAGAGAGGATGTATAATATAACTATTGAAAAGTATGTGCACTAAACTCCTCTGCGGAGCATCAATTAATTACATATGTTAATGTACATGTACAACAGTGTATAGAGACGTTGTTTATATATAGCACCTGTAGTTGATAACGAGTGTTTCGCCTGAAGCTCGAGCCCGCTTAGATGTCAGAGCGGCGAGTAGCGTCTCCTGCTTGACGCGCAGTAGCGAAGATATGAGTGACACTACTTCTGGGTTCCGAACACCCACAGCCTCGTCATGATGGTATGACTTGCGCTGTGGCTGGAACTCCACATTACCTGATTAGGGTAGAGGGAAAATTAAGATCAAGTTAAAAATAAATAGGACGAAAAATCACATCAAAACTAATTCACATTAATTAAGCATGTAGCACACCTAACTATGGGACATTTTTGTGAAATATGCAGTTAATCTCATTATTAATATTTAAAAGAGAAATTAAGTTGAAGACAACTTGAATATTGCACTGTAGATTTTATTTTAAAAGATGCCAATATAACATGTTATATTTTTTTTAGATGATTTTTAAAAATGAAAGATTTATTTTAATATTTCATTTCCATAACATAATATAGAGTTATGTTTTCCCCCCACATACGGGAACATGTCACTGTAACATAAATAGTACATACAAGTCCATGTTCTAGTTTCTAAGATAAACTGAATGTGATAATTTTATTGTAATTAGAACTTAATCTTGTATGCATTATATACATTATACATTCAAAATTACCACTGAAGATTTGAAGAATGGAGAGTTATTAGCGAGTGCAAATGATAAATCAAATAATAAATAAGGATCACATCCATTTAAAAACATGCTATATATTTAAATTAATGATAATTATGGCACTTGATTTGTAAATATTCAACATTTTAGGTTGTTGACACAGGCTACAGAAAAAATAAGTTCATCTTTATCTAGAGAAAGCAATGAAATGTTTTAATAACGACATCTTGAAGTATTTTGATAGCAACAAATTAAACTGGAAATAAAGAGTCAATCAACTGGATGACACTTTACTTATCTCTACATGACATAAGTGTAAGTGATTACCACTTATAATGCACTTTGAGATAGCCAGGTATTTAATATTGGGCAAAGATATCATATTATATATACTGTTATCAAGTTTCAGATATATTCAATGCACAGATAAATGTAATCACACAATACAAGTTTGCACATGTTTACTGTACATATAAAAATTATGGAGTGGTTATGCAGAATGATCAACTTACCCAAAAGAAGTACGGCCGAGAGGACAGCAAACAATCTCCGCTGTTTATCTAATGTAAATCCAACCATGTCCATGGATTGCTTTAACCGCGAAAACTCATACTGTTCATCAACACCGGGCACGACACTACATCCAGTCTTTGATAGATAATTATATTTGTCCACACTTAAAAGGTGTAACTGTTCTTTTTCTTGTTCAGAAGCACCAGCAAGCAGGTAGTAAAACACATGGTAGTTCCTCTCGTTACGACCCTGGCTACATATTCTGGACTTCTCTAGAAGATATTTTTGCACCACAGCACCATGCACCATACCATTCTCCTTGTAGTTAACTTGAATAAACTTCCCGAAACGACTGGAATTGTTATTGTGTGCAGTTTTAGCATTGCCAAAGGCTTCCAGCACGGGTCCTGCGCTTAGTATCGTTTGTTCCACTCCGCTTCCATGAGATCCTTTTTGACTGAGTGCTGTTAGATGATGTAAAAGAAAATTTGTACTCTCCGTCTTACCGGAACCACTCTCTCCGCTGATCACTATACACTGGTTGGTTCTCTCTCGCAACATGCAATGGTACGCTGCATCAGCTACGGCGAAGATATGCGGTGGGAGGCTGGAGCCGATCCGTTTGTTCTGATATAGTTTGACATATTTCGGATTGTATATAGGGTAGAACTTAAAAGGATTTAGTGCTATTAGAATGGACCCCACGTATGTGTAGATGTATCCAGCGGCGAACCTGGCTCGAAGGTTATCCAACAGCGTCTGCTCGTTCAGCTCCGGCAGCTGACAAAGGTCGGGGTATTCGCGGTCCTTCGGCTGGTAGAGGAACCTCTGGAAGTAATCCTTTATCAGCTGCGGATCCACGGAGAAGTTTTCCATCCATGGCTCGTCCGGTATCTTTTCTCTTAAATAAAACCTGAGAAAACACATGAATATTTTTAATGAAAACATGAAAATTGATACTGAAGGGTGACAAAAATAGATTTTAAATTACTTTTGAGTCATGATAGGTTGATGAAATCTAAATGTTTATGTTATTTACTGTGATGCTTTCGGAGCGCATATTTGCGGCGAACGGCAAAATTTAAGTTTGATTGGCAGGATGGTTGTTATCACACTGCACGCCGGCGGCAGGAAGAGTGACTCACGCGCACCAACAATATCCCCAGCCACTGTGCGAGAGCCCTTCGTAACACCAAGTTTACTTCGAATAATGTAAAATTGTGGCAATCAATCTCTTACGCACTAAACTCAATTATTATATGTATATCACTCGGTAGACGTTAATTATAGCGCTGTTATTACACTCGTAGTCCGTACGGCAGCAAAATTGTCCGCAATTATATATTCTCACGTGTAAAGTGAATCACAAACAAGGATTTATAAAGATCGCGCCGTACATACATTAAATGTTTGTATGATGACAGGGCAAGCGATGAACTGAATTAAACGTGAAATGAATATAAAAACTTCAATATAAATAATATTAAATACGCCGATTGAGTTTTATGGAATTCAGTTTAGAAAATTTACAGCTATATTAGGAAATAATAAATATATGTAATAAAGTGCATGTATTATTTATTTAGTGCGAAATCGAACGAACTAGGTAATGAATTTTTGTGTGTTAATTCGGAAAGAAAAACATAAATTTCCTTAATAAAAATACACGAGCGTTAGATAGCGTGTATCGCTGACTAGATACGAGTGCGAAAATAAATGTATTGATAATAGCAAACTTAAAGTAAATGTAAGTAAGCATTCCAACCACCGAGAGCGGCAAGGCTAAACGTGTGTCGTTCACTGTGGCACCGCGATAATTGCGTAGTGCGGAGCGACTTCAGCATTGTTACCGCTAATTGCCTCGACAGTCGAGGAAAATAATAACCGGTGATACGTTACATTCAATAAATACCGAACGATAAACACACGCACACAAACACACACACCGTAACATGTTTGGCGCGTTAATCTTTTGTATTTCTTCACATTTTTGTTTCCCGCGTCACAATTAGCTAAACCGGAAAGATGTACTCGTATTAGGGACTGATAATACTGCCGTAACTGACTGATAGTTCACTTATTGTGAGTGACGTGACTCGTATATGTCGCACTGGCATGCGTCAGTTTTTTAATTTCACGAGTGTAAATGGACAAAAACTAAAACACGTCACACTAATTCATCATTAATCATACTCTATTCATAGCAAACTATGTGTCACTTGGGATTAACTTAAAACTCATATTATGTACAAGGGTGTCAAACATTCGAAAAAAATATACGCCCTTGATATCGTATTGCGTTCGCGAACACAAAATATGAAGTTATTTTAATTTCAGTAAGCTTCTGGAATATCTGAAAACTTTAAGCTAGTAATTTGTTTCAATGTTGTTTGTTGCGACAAAAACTAAAGAGGCCATTTTATTTATTTATCTTTTATTTTTAACAAAGGGCGGACCAATTGGTATTTTCTACCAGTCAACCCCGGTGATGATGAAAGGTTCAGTAATACGTAAAAGATATAATAGTTTAATCATAAACATATCCATATATATCGTTAAATACATATATACATATTATACAAGTCACACACCAACGAATATACCAAAATTTCATAGAAGAACACAGAAATGAGAATAGGAGCGAAAGGGAAAGAAATATTTATAACGGTAGAGAAAGACTGGGCACGACTCCTTCAGACATTCACCGAAAACATTAAAGAACATGCAGAAGAAAACAGGATTTTTTTCGACCCTTTTGACGTCCCACTTTTGGGACATGGGTCTCCTCTCAAAATGGGAGGCTTAAGGCTAACTCTAAGATGTGCAGGTTTCCTCACGATGTTTTCCTTCACCGTTATAGCAAGTGATATTTAAAGTTAAAGCGCACATTTCTAAGAGTTACGCGCTAGGATTTGAACCCGGTTTGAAACAGGATAGTTTTAGATAATAATTAGCATTGCGGCTGTAGCGTCTAAAGTTAGGGTTGAGTGCAGTCGTATTTTTTTTAATAAGTTACTGCAGCATAAATTTGTAAGTTTTTTTATACTTGTATTTCTTATGTAATTTGTTTTTAGCTGTAGTAGCTACACCACCATTCTAGCAAAATATTTTTCTTAACATGATTATTGTACAAATTGTTGTTGTCTAATTTTCATGGGCTTTCATCAATAATGCACGTCATACCTATAGTACTGGCCGGAGTTGTTGTTCGGCCACAGCATCATGACGGCGACGGGCGACTCGTTGGGCCCGAGCCGCCTCTCCTTGCACTCGCCGCTGACCATGTCTCCCACCACCTAGACACAGGGAAAAATAAACTCTCACATATGAATAAATTTTTGACATGCGTTGTTGGTCCAGCGGCCAGTGATCAAACCCTTAGTTGGGAGTCGTAAGTTCGATTCCCATTAAGGATAAATGTTTGTGTGACAACCATGAGAATTTGAAGTTGTTTATTTATTTAGACATTTTCACTCACGAAGCTTTTCCTCTTTCGATTCGGTGAACGTTATTGAATAAATGTAGAATATATACTACGTTGGTTTGGTAGCTGCAGAACAACGTAGAAAATTGTTTTTTTGTCCTTAAGCTTTGCATAACTCAGAAAGTAACAAGTTTCGGAAACCATAACATAAAGCTAACTAGCAGTAAACGTGCTTTACTTTAAACAATTCCAAGGAATATATTTGTTACCAATCACTCTATATTTTAGCTTTCTAGTTGCTATACTTGCTATGGCACATGATCTGTCCGATTTGAGATTAGACGATCGAGTATTTTAAAGGAAAAATTGTTAAATATATACGTGTTCATAATAACTGAAAGGATCTGTAACTGGACATCAAAAAATAAAAATCAATATAAAAGAGATCTAAGATGTCAGTCTGTATAGTCGTCACCGCACTCTAAAAATACTCCTTCCCTTATTCAAATGTAAATTAAAAAAAAATAGAACTTGCCCTGTACAGATTTTGTTTTGAGTCGCTAAATTTGAATTTAAGTCATCACCATCAACCCTTAATCTTTCCAGAGTTGAACGCGGGTCTCCCCTCAGAATGAGAAGGTTCAAGGCCATAGTCTGCCACGTCGGTCAAGTGCGTGTTGGCAGAGACGACTGAATATATTATGCACATGTATATATTTAGTTTTGTAGATCAGTACACGTGCCGACGCATCCGGACGGGAAGTGCAGCAAGCATCGCGTGCAAAACAATAACAGTATACTTGTAAATGACGTACGAGCACCGAACTGATTTCTGCGTTCAATGTGTATTATCCCTTACTCAGATTAACGGACATCTGGCTCGTTTGCAAGGAAATCACAATACTCGGAATGCTTTTGATGTGATGCACAAAAAACAAATTAATCTATATGATTCATAAAATGAATGTTTTTATACAAAGAAATACAGTTAGTAGAAGAATGATATAATGATAATTGTCTTTAACGTAAATTGATAGAATATGGGCGTGGGTTTGTCGAAATTAAAGTATGTGTCGAGTGCTCAAGTAGTGGGCAACATAGATACAAGAACAGATATAAATATATATTTCTTAATATTGTTCTGTTCTATTTAATTATAGGTATATTTAAGGATAACAGTGTGATAACATTATGTATAGGAGCATAGATCTAGTGCACCAACAAAGCAAAGCAGATGAATAAAAGAAAATATAGATTATTATTATTATTATTATTATTCTAAAATAGGGTACTGACAATACACAGTACAGTAAATATACTACTCATTATCATATTTGTATGTTAGATATTGCAAAAGGGTAAGTATTTAGATGTGTGGAAGCTACATCTTGTCACTTGGACCAAGTTAATGTTTTAAAAATAATTAAGGCCAGTGATTTTAATATTAATGTGAATGGACATAGAGATTAAAACATCTGTTGCCGCACACAAGGTGGACAAGGTTCCAATTATGTTTATGAACTAGAAAAAAGTGTGCCCACATGTTATATGTATAAAGGACTTTGATTAAAATTTTATATAAACTATATTTGGAGATATAACTGATTCTATAAAATTAAACACAGCTTGTGCAGGGCCCAAATTACTCTCAAATTCTAATGATTTAATGATATGCTGAATATATGTATAAGTTTAGCACATCATATTAATTTTTTTTTATTTTATGTAAATGATGAATATAATCCTCAAAGAGTGAGGATTAAGGAGTGTAGTACACTTCCATGTGGCACCCATCATTTACCTCCCATTAAGAAATAGTGAGCCCATTATCCCATTAAGAATTAGTGAGCCTATTGATATACAACAGACGCAAATCCAGACTCCGAGTTACTACAAGAAATTTCACTTAACAGTTGTACTTACAATCACTTGACCAATAATGCTTATTATCCTAATTTACACTATGTACATTTCAAAATTTGGAGTAAACTCAAACTAGGGCCAGATGTGTTTTATCTAAAAACATTTTAAATTTGAAAGACTGTTTGTTTGTGCCACTTATATAGCTTGGTGATTGAACTGGTTTACATTGTGTGTTATGATAAACACAGAGTAGATAATATACAGTAAACTGAAGAACATCATAAATTACTAGTTTCATGTTTTTCTCCTTTTTTACATGAAAAGACGAATTTGAAATGTAATTACATGATAATATACTAGAATTCAGCTTCGTTTGATATAAAAACTGAATCCATCATTTACTTATATAATAATATATACATATACCACATATATGCATGAGTTTATGGGTTATTCTGACCAGTGATTCTAACAGATCCAAGTAATGACACCACAACATTACAGGCATGTGTACTTTGGAACACTCATTAATCATAGTTATATTGTCATATCAATGAACAACTAGAAGAACTCGAAATAGACAAAAGAAAGATAGTATTATATCAGTGAATACAATTCAACTCAATGACTAAATTTATCTCTGTCAATTTGATGTGAAGTAATAAAACAAAGGGCAAATTGCTACGTAAAGGTGGCTGTATAACACTTGTTTAATAACAATTTATAATAAATTACCTCAGCCATTTCATAAGGTCCCCCGGATCCATCGCTCAAATTGAGCTTGTCAGCAATACAGCTCACAATTTCTTCAGAACTTGTTTGCTTTGATGCCTCCACTGAAAGAGCTTCATACTGAGCAGAGAGTGCACCCACAAACACCTGCAATATTACTTTAACTTATACTCAAATTAAACACAAAAGAGTAGTTTTATTCATATCCAAGTACTACACAAAACTTTGTTTATGTAGTAACTCATACATTCTGATCAATCAACTTGACTTTATTATATTATTTTTGAAATAACTCTGATGGTTAAGTTGCATGCACATGTGAAAGATAGGCAGATATTTTCCACTTGTATAATATTAATCACCATCATCATTACTTTATATACATATAAGTCCACAGCTAGACGGGCCTTCCCTGAGGGTTTTAGGCCCCTTATACCCACACTGAGCATGCAGGTTAAGGGTATTAATATGATGTAAATATAGTAGAAATTGCAAAAATTACATATTTACAGATACACTTAAAATATGAATTTTATATGGTTAGTCATATTGGTTGCAAATGAGACTGCTAATCGGCAGGACCTGGGTTGGAATCCCAGGTCAGGCATTACTGAATTTTTCTAATTTAGATTTTCTAATTCTGGCTTGGAGTCTAGAAATGTGCTCGTTGATGTAATGTAACTGGTGAAACATAGAATTGTACTACACTCCTCTGCCTACCTCTTTGGGGATTATAAGTGTGATGTTACATTTAAAAATTTTATTCATACAGAGTTTTGTTAATTCTGTGCACACTTAAGTTATAATAGGATAACTATTATATGTATTGCACTCAGGATTACTTTACAGACTCCAAGTAAATCTTATTCAATTAAGTAATGAGTAACTCTTATTCAAGTAACATCACAACAATGATTGAATGAACACACAACCAGTATAATTTACCCTTCATTTTCATAATATTTAAATAAACAATACTATAACTTATAATACTTCAAGGTTGTTCATTTTATATGTATACACTTCATGTCTGCAAAGTAATTTTATTTTAAAAGAGAGGTTCATAGTAATTTGTAAATTAAGTATAGATGTGAATATAAAATCTAAATTTATAGGGCTCTAACAATAGGACCTTAATTTTTTATAGTGTTACCTTCAGAGAATTTTTGAAAGAAGATTCAATATTATTAAGAAATCAACAATTGTTATTTTTTTTTGCCTAAAACCCAAAACAAAGTTTGATTATACCTAATTTACTACAGAATGAATTGCTAAGTGGACCTGTTACATTTATAACTTTATACATAAAAATATTATAAGTTTTTTCATTCTAAAATTAGTTTACTTTAGACAATGTGTGATAAAGGTCAACAGAACTCATTATCTTTACAAGGGTTTATAGTGTGTTATTATGAGTTGATATTTAATCTTATCTACATATACTATCAAAAAACACTTAGTAAAAGTAATTGGAGCGAAATTATATTGTGATATTTTTTATAAAATACCAATGAACCAACCTGTACAATGTATCTATGATTTTCAGCATGAGCCATACTGCATGATTGCGTTCACTGTGAATTTTTAATTATTGCACAGATGTATCCTCATTTATTTCACTGGTATATCCGTTTGATATCTTCTGTAACATTTTGTGCATCTCAATAAAATTTTCATACAGGTTGCACACAACAATTTCACTGTTATCTTCCCACATAAGCTTTTTTGCAAGAGTTTTTGTGAACCGCCGTATCTCAGTGGCGTCCGTGTGTTTTTGTCAATATGTGCCGGACCTCCTGGGAGCTGTGCAGGTTGTACTCAACCGTGACAAGACCACAAAATGTCATGACCGCGGACGTTATCGTCGGCGTCGGCTTTCAGGCCGCCACCGGATTCTATCACAGCTTATTCTCAGTGCGTATGAATCCAGATATATAATGAGTAGCAAAATACAGTAAAGAGAAATCTCAGATGTGGGTCACATGCTGATTGAATACTACTTGTCAAGATCGCTTCGTGCAGACGGCCACTAATATTTGCCGTTTATAAATCAATTTAGAACATTAAACGCATTCAATTGTGGCATGGAACAGTTCAACTCAACACTGGCATTTGAAAACAACGCTTCTCAGTACACAAAACTACAGATTTCGGTGTCTCCGACAACCTGTTATTTGTCATATACAACTCTCGCTTACGCACCACGTAACCGCACCAGTTGTATATTTATAATATGAAACCTAATAAAAACTTTCACAATTTTTTATACACTTTCAATGATAGCTCTAACTTATTACAATTTACAAAATGTTTTATAGAAATTGAACCACCATTTTTATTTGTATCTAGAGTTGAATTGAATCGTGTATCTATAAAAAATATCATCAAGTTAGAAAGATGTTACCGAAGTATAATCTTTCTAGGTTTCTATACGTTTTACAATTGGTAGGATTATAATACGCCGTAGTCTATTATATTATTTTATCATAGACAACAGTTGAAGTCTTAAATTTTGTTAACCATTTATTATTCTAAAATATCATTTCAATTATTATATAAGTATAATTGAATATAACCTTATAATTAAAATAAAACACTTCAGTCAGCTTACCATAATAATTTTTATATTTGAAATCTGTTCACTATATATCTGGCAATAATATTCGTCTTGATAAACATGTGGCAACATTATAATTTGGCGGTACGCAAAACGCGCGAAAACTATTTGTGAGCACATGCATACATAGTTTTATTTATTAATCTCTTTTACCAATTGTGTGAATAGAATTTCAATGTCTTTATTTATAAAGATACTCAACTAAATTTTTTACATCACCGCGCGAATTATAAATTCACTTGACCATTTATATAGGTGTATTTAACATAAAGTTTGTTTAAAGCCTAATTTTAACATTGATGAACAAACTATGCAACAGTGTATTTACTTATAATAAATTTTGAGATGGGACCGAAACGGAACACCAGAGGCAGAAAATTGTACCATTTGCTTTATTATTACAAACTGAGGTCGAGAGATGTAACGAAATGAAAAAGGCAATGGCACATTTTAAATATTAAAAATGAAGGTAGGTACTGACTTTTCAATCTGGCTTCGTATATTTTATCAAATTTCGGTGACGGTAATGAAACTTGATCGGTAATATGAAATTGATCATAATTATGACCTTGATTTCATCTTAGCCTATCCCAGGTGACACCAGATGATAAAATCAATTATGTTTCGTAGATTCATTTTGTCGATATATATAAGAATCAAATTAAGGCGTCCATACGCCTGCGATGGTTTCAATGCGCATTTTAGACGTATGTCTATTGGGGTATCATCATTGAAAAGACAGAGAGAGAAAGAAAGAGCTAATTATTAAGAAGCAAATCTGTCATAAATTTGATTTCAACCCTTTAAGTAGGTACGTATTTTCAAAATTAACATTAGAACTAATAATGGTTTTGGAAACCTTTTAGTAAGCATTATAAAATTTTAGTGCGAAAAAAAAAGTAAAATCACGCCTGTAATCCCCGAAAAGATAGGCAGAAGAATGTAGAACACTCCTAAGTTCCACCAGTTACTTTTACGCCCCATTATGGAATAGGTGGTGAGCCTATTGTCATACACCGGGCGCATATCCAGACTCCGAGCCAGTACTAGAAAATCTATATTAGAACATTTAGTAGTGGTCGACCCGGGAATCAAGCCCTAGACCTCCTGTTCGACAGTCGCACGTGCAACCAATACGACCAACGAGGCAGAATTATATATAAAGGAAAATGTGATATTTAATAACAATCCTCGATAGCCAAATACAGAGTAAAATATATGTCTAGTTATTGTATTATCATTAAGTAATAAGGTAGGTGTATTAAAAAAATACCAACTTCGGACTAGTTCGGACCAATCTAATAAAAAATGTCGATTGACGATGTGTAGTCCAGGCTAGCCAGCTCAGTTGCCGGAAGCGATCGGGCTCAGTGGGGTGATTGATCCTCATTCCTTTCACAACATCTTTTATTGTCGAGATCTAAGTAAATCACTTTAAGTAAGTTTAAAAGAATAGCCATTTACAAACTTTGTTTTGTACTTATTTATAAGTATTCGAATAGTTACATAGAAGCACGCAAGAAAAGTCAATCATCATTTTGAGGAATTACATTATTATTTCCAGTTGTTTTAAGTATCATTATGTACAATCTATACTCTTTTGATAAACGAACATTTAGGGACCTAAAATAGTGTTAATTATTTAATTTAATAAATAGTAAATTATTGATTTGAGTAATTCCCGAAGAGGTAGGCAGAGGAGTGTAGAACACTCCCACGTTTCACCAGTTACTTTTAAGTCCCACGATGGAATAGGT
>DWFO01001612.1:0-15375 GCA_018246595.1 Mimoniades nurscia nurscia | reverse complement strand
GTTGCTCGGAATCTGGATAACTGGATATGTGCCCGGTGTATGACAATAGGCTCACCACTTACTCCATAGTGGGACGTAAAAGTGACTGGTGGAACGTGGGAGTGTTCTACATTCCTCTGCCTACCTCTTCGGGTTACAGGCGTGATGTTACTTTTTTCTTGTTTTTATATATATTAATGGGCACGCGCGTACGCCGGAACCAGTATCCAGTATAGTCGCAAAATCATTGAAGGACAAAGACAATGATTTAAATAAACTAACTATTATATCATGTAGATTAGTTATTTCATTTCTTATCTGTATAAATTAAAACAATGCTATTTTCTTTTTTAATTTAATAAAAAAAAAAAACAAAAAATATTGATTCACAACAAGCTCTATTTTGAAAATTTTATATGTGGTATACACTAACAGCAACAGCATATTTTTAGTATTAAAATATGCAAAACTTTATACAATTTGATCAAATAGAAACATTTTAAAAGTATTTAAACTGTAATATTTTCTTATATTTATACAATATATGAAGACGTTTTAATATACATATTTGAATTTCTTTATACATGTAATTTCTTTTATGTAATAGCAATACTTAAAATGGCATGCATGATTTGGTAGATTTTTTATGAAAGTACGGCTACACCGACTTTTATAAATGAATTTGCGAAGTCTTATCGGCCATTTGACGAACAGTGCGAGTTGTACGAAGGATTTCAAACGTGTTGCTTGAATTAAGTTATTATTCGTTTTTATATTAATACCAAGTAATAATATTACGTGCCTACCTCATTGTTAACTCCGAACTATACGTACAAAAATATGTCGGACGAAACTCCGGTGCCTCCTCCCGTAATGTGGGCTCAACGCAAGGAAGACGTTTTTCTAACATTCAGCATCGAGTCCAAAGATCCGATTATTAAAATAGAAAAGGAATCGGTATATTTCAAAGGTGTCAATGTTCCAGACAAAAAAACTCACGAGGTAACTATTCCTTTATATGATGCGGTAAATCCTGAAAATAGCGCCTTTGTTGTTAAGGGTCGCTGTATAGAAATGGTGCTTCGCAAGGAAAAAAAAGATGCTCCCTACTGGCCATCACTCACAAAAGATAAGAAGAAGCCACATTACTTAAAAATAGACTTCAACAAATGGAGAGATGAAGATGATGAAGCTGATTTCAAAGAGGAGCCATCCAACGTGGAGTTCGAAGACATGATGCGCTTAATGGGAAACAAAGCACCAGGCTACAATGGAGATAAATTCCCATTTGACGCGGATAATGATTCAGATGATGAAAATCTACCTGATCTGGAATGAGAGACCACCTTTAGTGCTAAAACCTACATTAAAATGCAGTGCATTATGTATATTAAGATTTTTTACAGTTATAATAAAATCGTAAAAAGGGAAGATTGTAATTTTATTAATTTAATTTTCACATTGTAATTGTGTCAGCATGTCTTGTCAATGTGAGCTATGACTATGTAGTCAGTTTTAAGAGCGTTATTAAGGCTTATAGGATTTCAATTCAATATAAATCTTGTGCAGTACAGTAGGACTTGCACCTATAGTCTTGTGTACTGTTCGGTTAAGTAGCAACAAATTTTGAACTATAACCTAGCACAATCTCTTTTAGGTCATTACTCTTGAACTTATGAAATTATTTGTTATGTCACATTTCACAGTGTTGTTTTTGAATGTCTAAATGCAAGAGATAATGTTTTAAATCCTTATAAAATTCCATTTATATTGTCAGCATATTTTTAATAGTAAAGGTACATGAAATAATCAACTCTGTAATATTCATGAAAGTTTATTTTGGTGCTGACATAGATACAAGTAAACATACTGTATAAAATTATATAGAATACAAAACTGCTTTGAAAAAATTCCCGTGTCTTTTAACAGCTTTACATTTAGGCCACATTTTCTACATTATAATGTCCGAGTAGTGTGAAATACAAATATACAAGTAATGTGCAAATTGTTTTCAGTAATACATTTTGATTTCTATTAACAGCTTAATAGATAAAAATAGATTCTTGGCACATGTGCATATTTCATGAAATGATTCTCATGTCCTTAGCATGATACAATTTGTCCTTAATCATTCACTTTGTTAGTTTTAGTTAGCAATAAAAAATTGTATTAGGTATCATAAAAATAAAAATGATGTTTAATATAATACTGCTTTATTTGCTCTTTTCAGAGAGTGTAATACTCACATTGTATAAGTGAAATTGTTGTCCATGTCTTCTTAAATTTAATGTGACTGTAATACAGTAAATGAGTCTATTAAGGCTTTCACATTTTAAAATATATGATGCACCCTGACCTGGACAAAATATTGGAGCTCCATAGCTTTGACAGTCATACATGAAATATGAAGAACCCAATTTTCCAAATGCTAAGTTCTTACCAGGAGATACAAGGACTCCAAGAGTATTATGTTCAAAAAAGTAAACTAAGGCTTTACTTAAATTAAAACGATCTGGAAATATATTATAAACAAACCCAAAAATATTCTCCTCAAATTTAGCTACAAATGAATATGGATACATATCATCAAATTTTGGATTCAAATCCTTTAGAGTAATTTCGTGATTGGCATTTCCACCAATTTTCTCAATACACTTTTTATGATACTGATCTCCAAGGTTGACTATACCATCTAAGAAACTGCCTGTCCATGCACTCAAATTGCATGCCTGGGTCATAGCAAGTGCTATGACACATGTAGCTAAATACTGCTTGCCACGTTGAATTTGGTCAAATTTCTCATCCAACGGATGAATAGTTCCCCAGAGAGAATAAAGGTCTCCAGGTAATTCGATATCCCAATTTTTCCACATCGTCCTTGGAGTCTTCCTTTCAAATCCTAAGTCATTAACAGGATTCATACGAGACCAAGGTATACTTTCAATATTTAACCAATACATCTTCTCATCGACTATCGGCCGAATTTTACGCCGTTTTAAATATGGCATATTTGGATTATCGTCTGGTTTAAAAAGGGGACTAAGCCTATAGTTAAGAGCAGAATGTCTAGGTGCAGATTTTACAGACGTCAATTCAAACGTGTAAAATTCTGGGGTCTCAGCATCACCGGAGACAACATTCCGTATTCTACGAATGACACCATCCAAAGAGCGATATAACGTCCATGTAGCAACTTGACTGGCTTTTTTAGGCGGAACGGTATCCTCATGTTTTTCCTCCGCCAACAATTTATCAGGCTCCTCAGATGGAGCGGGATATGGATCGAATACATGGAAATATCCATCAGTAAGGCAAATTACCATACTACACTGAGGAAATCTAATAATGACATATCGCAACCTTTTTAAAACAGCTTTCAAATACTGTTCTAAACGTTTCTCAGGATTTTCATTTACTACGATGATTTTTTTTATGTTAACGTTAATAAATTTTCCGTCTAAAATCACATTTTTAATCACCCTTTTCTCACAGATACTTAAGTTTGTTGCTTTTTCTTTTATTTCCAAGCCCTTTTCTATACACGTGTCTACCATCACGTGGTCCCAGGTTCTTATTGGGTGCATCGTAGCCATTAACATAGCTATCAAACATACAAAATGACAAGATTTCACATCGGTACTTCTACCACGGTCTTTTAGAGAAGTAGTCCCTTCTATTCGGTATATTCCGCCATACTGTTGATATCCAACTGTGGTTCTGCTTTTGGGCTCGTCCAGATCAATCGAAGTTCTCTTATCGGTTTCTTTAGGCTGAAGTGCAATGGTTAACTTAGACTTCTTTGATTTTGGTAACCCAGTCGTATAATCATAATCTTCTGGCAATTGCATTCTTGTTTCTTCTAAAAGTCTACGTACTATTATTCTACTCAAAACAAATTGTTGATCTTCTGTTCTACCGTCTTTGTTGTATAAAACTCTGTAAAAAAAATCATGTTTCTTAATTGAACAATATTTTCTTAAAACTGTATTAATTGCATTGCAACACAATTAAACTAACGTACCTAGCGATAAGATCGTGCAATGTTTTGAAACGCAAAAAACATGCTTTTCCTTTACTCTTAGGTTTATCTTCTCTTAGCCCCATTGCATTACACGGACTTCCATCGTATAAATAAAATAAGCCGTTGCGCTTGAAAAATGCGCAGCTATAAGTAGATGTAGTAATCATGCCTCTATCGAATCTATTTAAAAATTTCCTTGTCAGTTGATCTTCTAGTTGCCACGTAGGCCCCTCACTCACCACATCAATTTTAGCATGGTATGCCTGTGCAAAATATCAGTGTTAGTTGCTGTAATTACATCTGTCAAAGTATGTATTAAAAAAATGTCAGACAATAACAAATAAACATGGGTCTACAATAAAAAAGAATCTGTCATCCCCGAAGAGGTAGGCAGAGGAATGTTTGTAACCCTCCCACGTTTCACCAGTTAAGTTTACGTCCCATTATGGAATAGGAGATGAACCTATTGCCATACACCGGACACATATCCAGACTCCGAGCGACTATTAGAAAATCTAAGTTAGAAAAATCCAATAGTGCCCGGGAATCGAACCCAGGACCTCCTGTTCGGCAGTCGCACTGGCAACCAATACGACCAACGAGGCAGTCAACTTTGACTATTAAATTAAATATGTAGAAATAACAAAAAGTACCCAGCGTATGAGTTTTCAGTATTTATCTAAGCATAAAAGTATTAATACATTAAGTTCAGCCCGTTCAGGAGTTCAAGAACTCCAAAGTACCACCCAGAGAGTTATATTCGCATATTATTATATGATAATACAACATAAACAACGAACAACATAATACAACATAAACAATAAAACATCGAAGTATTGAGCGAGTCCTTAAAAGCATAACTTCAATAGCTCATTTGTTGATCGTGTAACTACTTGTAATCAATTATAATCACAGGCCTTATAGTGAATAATAAAAAAATCTGAACCTTGCAACAGAGTTGCCCCAATAAATGACAAATCTCTGTCATGTTTTAAACTTTAATTGGTAGTTATCGTTATGTCAATAATTACTTTTCAGTACCTGGTGTCCGAGTGCAATCTTCGGTATGATATGTATTGGTGCAAGTTGAAATTTATTATGTTTGTTCTCATAAAGTGCCTTCGCTATATCCACAACATAGTCTACAATGCCGGTGGTCCAGCTGTTGATAGTATATTTATAGGATGTGACGATGGCCATTATCGCAGCAAACGGCAACATATCAGTAATATTCTCAGTTATGGCTGAAGTGCCTCTTACAATTTGTGTATTGTCTGGCAAAGACTTGAAATTACTAGGCTTTAATAGTTCCTCTGAAGCCGTCACGTCTACGTCTGTTTCCGCAAGTGGCAGCGTCATTTTCTTTCGAATCTGCCGTAATTTGTAACGAGACTGAGCATCTTCTGTCAATAGAATTTTACGGTCTACATTGACTGGCTCTACTGTCTCCACTTCGTCCTCTATTATTTCTGCTGGAGCAAGCTGCGTGAGAAAATAGAAAATCCATATTTGTAATACAAACATCTTTTCGATCCACGGATGAAATTCAGTGCTAAAACAAATAGTCAACTACATATAAAGATAGCAAAACTATGCATAATTAAAGATACCGGGACTTCGAGTTCCGACTGCGGAGAGGGTGGCGGGGGAGGCAGCGCCGGCGGGAGCTCTTCAGCTTTTCTCCGAGCTTCCTCTTCCTCAGCTTTCCTTCTTTCTTCTTCTTCTTTTTTCCTTTTCATTGTTTCCTCGTCCTCTTCTTCTTCACCTAATTCCTCCTCCTATATTAAATTTAATACGACCGGTATAATGAAAGTAATTATTACTAGGTACCTATATATTATTGCCAAAGATCATACAACTTTCAAATAAATAATTGTTCAAATTACTGTAACTTACCTCTTCTTCGGCTCCTTCAGGCACCTACAAAAATAAAAATATATAGATAATACTCGTATCGTTCTGTGGTCAACAATATTAAAATATATGTTTATATTATTCAAATGTGGAAGCGATAGTAGAGTACATATTTTAAATTTGTTTGCAAAATCGGTGCTAGATTGTATGATTCATTTCTTACATTTATGCAAAGACAACGAATTTTTTATACATAATTAAGACGAAGATACGAAGTTCATAAATTTTAAATGGAACAAAATGTATCATCATACTGGCATAGGGGGCGGCGTCGGTGGCGGCGTAGGTTCCGGGTCTGGGTCGGGCTCCGGAATCATATGGGTTTTGTCAGTGGGCTTGGGCCAGGGCGGAACCACCTGCGTCACCGACACCGTCGGAGAGTCCAGGTTTGCTGACAAATAATAAACTGATTAATGTCCTTTTACTACAAAAAAGGAAATTATTATTGATGACTTACCTACATACTATCGACAACCTAACATCGAGATAAAAAAAAACAAAGTTCAATTACCTACATTTACAAAAAATTTAATAAAAATTCAATAAAAAAATTAAATTCAATAATAAATACCTTAAAAGGTAATAATGGTAGCGTTATTTACTTCCTCCAAATAATTTATTGATTTAATGATAATAATGCTTATATACCTAATCGTAAAAAACAATGCAGGAATTTTGTGCGCCCAACGTAAGAAGTAAAATGTTACAAAAACTAAGGTAGGTAAATCGTTTAAATAAGGGGTATAGAAAAATTATAGATTGTTTATTTAAGTTTTTACAATATTTATGAATGTTAAAATATTTTACAATGACGATAAAAAAATCATTTTTTTTATTACCGAGTTTTGGCGGCAATATTTCCGGTTCGGCATTCTTATATCTCAGTGGTATTGGCGGTAAATAATCTTCTTGTATGCTCTCAACTAAGGATACAATGTCGCCCATTTGCTCTTCATCAAGCTGTGATTACATAATAAAAGAATCATGTTCGAAAATGTACAAAATAAGACCTGCATTATTTTATACTTCTAAAGCATTTAAAATTATATCTCTCAAAAAAGAAAAATATATAACAAATAAGCAGTTACACTTACTTGCGTACGTTTATCACCTAGCGTTTCTTGCGGCAAAACATCCTCAAAAACTTCTGTTCCGTCACCATGTGCCTGGCTCGTCGGAAGCGGTATCCTCTTAGTTTTTCCTTTCGCTCCAGGTAATTGTTCTTCGCTTAAAGTACAAACTATTTGCGCCTAAAAATTATTATGATTGTCATTAAATGTACCAAACAGGTAACGTATTAGGTATAATATTTTCTAACTCACTTTGGGTTCTTTCTTCTTTATTTTCAACACTTTAAAAGCGTGGATACAAAATTGCGTTGTTGGTGGCAAATAGTCCCAATTTTTCGTGAATACTGCAGCCATCGTATCTGGATTAAGAACCATCATACAACATGCTTTACCATAATTCACGGATCTCAATCCGTCAGTCGTACGTGGATACGGGTCAAAAAGATAGTACATAATATCTTTTTGTCTCCAGATACCTAGCGCATAATTGTTAAATTCCAATATACCACTATTGTATTCGTGACTGAAGAATTCTTCTAAACCAGTTCTTATATTAAATAAACACTCTTTAGTGGTAAAGAGCTGCCCTTTAATACGTTCTCTGTAAATTATAATTTCACACGCATACGGTCCTAACGTAATTTCATTCGGAATATTATCAATTGTCATATCTATCATAACCTTTGGGTGTAAGGCATCCACATACAATTTGTTTCCGAGACGCAATACTTTATCCAGAGTTTTGGCAAACCATGTATTTGGAGGGGAAATTTTCGCGTAAGTTAACGCTGCAATGGCAATCGGTATGGCTTGCCTGTACTTTGCCTCTTCAAAGCATCTATCACCTAAATGCATGTTAGCATTAACAATAGCACAGTTTTCGTTTAGGATTCTGTATCCCATCAAAGCTTTTTCCGCTTGTGTAAGTTCTTTATCTGAATCAAAATCTTCATCACACTTCTCATCTACCATTTTCAAAACCTTAACAGGTGCTAACACATATTTCTGATCTTCCACAATACTGCGTGCAAGCAAAAGCTCTGCCACCGAGTCCAAATCTTTAACATTCATAATAGCAGCACAGCCATTGGTAAAATTAGAATACGCTCTTGAATCTCGACCGGCTGGATCGAATATATAGTAACAGATTCTGTCTTTCCATATTACTAATTTCAGCACCCTAGTAGAAATATAAAATTTCAATTTAATCTCAATTAATTAACGTACATCCAATCCATATTTTAATCTGCAAAATTGCTAAATCATGTACCTTGTTAACAAAATGCCAGCCCGAGATTCTTTAAAGAATGCCTTAAGTCCTCGACATAGATTATAGACAGTAGGGTCCAGAGACATAGTGTAACCAACTACATCGGGTTCTCCTAAGAGAACTTGCATTCGTTTCCTATTCAGTACCAATGTCTGTTTTTTGCCAAAAGGCAAAACTTCGCACATTCCTTGCACGGAAGAATGATCGTGAACTTTATCCAAGCACTGGATATACCTTTTAAGAAATGATCTATTAGTATTTAATTTGTAAATCAAATTGTAATTAATATTAAAAAGTAACACGATCTCACCATTGGTCACCAGCTTCTACTAAGTTATCGACTAGCTTCATGGTCCACTGTTTGGGATGATAGTGAAACGCCAAACAATACGCCATGACGCTCATCGCAAGTGCTTGTCTACCCCGAGATCTGCCACCTAGATGGATTTCATTTTGTCAGAATCATCGGCATAAGGGTTAAGTATATATAAGATGATGACCGCCTCGTTGATTGTGACGGTTGCTAAAGTTCAGAGTTATAGGAACGATGTTACTTTGTATAAAAGATGAATATAATCTTACCAAATTTCGCATCGTACATATTGAACGATCCAGTAAGAATACCGTAGTGAATGTTAGGTCTTCGCTCCTTCGTGCAAGGCAAAACGGTCAACGAATGTGTTTCGTACATTCCTTTTTTTAGATTAGCCGGAACATATACCTATTGAATAATTTAAATAAAGAATTTGTAAGAATAATAACAATGCAGAAATATCGAAAATGATAGAAAAAAAAAACCACTACAGACCCAAAACCACTACGTCTTTCTGCCGCCACAATCCCTAAGCTTCTAGTAGACCACACCGATATATTGAAACGTTACAATGGAGTCGTGTTTGCTAATCTCTAGGTGTAGGTATGTCATTGCAATGGATCAATTACCTAACTAAGCATGCATGTTCAATTGGCTTGCTCATTCTACTTTAGGGGCTATCTTAAATGTTCCGTAAAATAGTGAAGGTAGGGATGTATATTTACGTACATGTTCCGGTTTCGGTATTTCATCAAGGCCACACACGGAATCGTCATCTTTTGGATGCTTTTGTATGTGTCGTGCTCTGGGCTTCCCGTCAGTCGCACTCAGCACCGTGTAGGGGGCGCTACCGCGTGATCGGCTCCTACAACGCCTCGTATACAAATATTGTTATACATACAATAGTCTATTAAACTAATTATTTCGCAAAAGTCTCGAAATACCTAAATCCGGGCTTTCCTTTTTTATGTTTCCTAAATGCCATGCATTTCCTAAAACAAATTTAAACATTTTCATTCTTAACAAATATTTATATTTGATATATGTAAATGTGCGTACATTCAATAATTTCTTCATACCAACTTACCTACATTTATATTTAGTGCAAACTTTTCTACATATCCTGAAAAAATAGAAAATACAATAAGAATGTTGTTTTTGATTGTTGCAACGCATTAATACCCACTAGTTATAATTTCAAGATAATTGCAAATCCATCACTAGGCTATTTCAGTCCCATAGATACACAAAATATTAAAAATCATACCCTCCTTTGTAACAGGGTCCTTTGTGCTGTTTCTTTTCCCTAGAATATAATGTATTTTTAAAACATCTTTGTTAGTAGAAACTAAAATATTCCCTTAAACACGCATATACCTTGGAAATTTTTTAGGTCCTCCAGGCAAATGAACTATTTCAGGAACGAAATTCGGATCTTTGTTTACGATTATACCACTATGAGGTTTATATAATCTGAAAATATTTTTCCATGCATTAGGTATACGTAGCTTTAATATGGTAGACACCATATTTTGCCACTTCTTATGCCCATCGTACATAAATACATATTAACATTTGCGATGCTGTACAATTTAATGTCTGTAACTTTTGGTATTTTCTAACCTGTATGTAACCTAACGAGTAAGTGAATGATTGTTAAAAAATAGATATGTATATCGCTTCTTTGTTCCAATAACGTAATGTCCAAATAAAATATTAAGACAATATTACGTTATTGAATCAAAGAGGCGATATGTACCTACAGTATACATATATATTATTGTCATAATTATTTTTTTACACCTTTTGTACATGATACCTCTCCTGTGTCATTTACATACCCACATCGGAAACCATACATTCCCAATCATTGCGGCAAACGCTCTTTCGAGGCTGCTGGACACAGTGGCGCAGTGAGCCCACCGGAGGCCCGCGGCGGCAACGCTACATGCGGCCTCCGGTCTGCTCAGAAATTTGTTCATTTATATATTAATAGGTATGCATAAGAAATAATTGAGCATTATTACATATATGTGATCAGGCGGTTTTCCCAAAAGTCCTACAGTGTATAATTGCTAATTCTAATATAAGTAATTTGAGCTCTGCCTTGATGGGTCAGTCACGCGAAAAAGGGTCATCCTCGTTATCATTTTGCTTTAAAATAGCTACCTACTAAGAATATCTTTCTTGATGTACCTATATTGAATTCATTAGATGTAAAATGTCACTAGTTTGAAATATCTATAACTTATAGGTACCTATATAATAACGTAGTTTTTCTGTGTATATATATAATATATTTATATGTCTAATAACTTAGTTTCTAAGTGTGTTATTGCTTTAGTCTAATACAGTGATTCTCAGACTTTTTTTTGTTGCGGCACATATTTAACGATTTCAAAATTTGGCGGCACACAAAGAAAAAGATAAAAATTATTTACTTACTACAACACACTGCAGGTCTTAATTAGCAGTTCTATGTAAGCCTGTATGTATATATATATATTATTGGAGTAAAGTATGCCAATTTGGCGGCACACTTTTGAAATTTGGCGGCACACAAAAGTGCCGCGGCACAGTGGTTGAGAATCACTGGTCTAATAAATTGGTTGAATATAAAAATGTATATGCGAGTCTCACTCAAATGCTGATTTCGGTGGAATGGGCGGTTTGTTCTCTTGTGGTTTCACGGCAGCTCTTTGTGCTTGAATTACCTCGCCACTGACTTTAGGACTAGGCACCTGAATAAGATATTAAACTTACCTAAAATATTCTCATCAACGTCATTATTGTAATAACAAAATTGTATGTATGTACCTACGAGTGGAAGAATGACATGCCTCTTCATTCTTCCACTCCATTTCATAATAGTCTTATTAATATTTATAATTATGTTACGTTGTTAATATTCTTTCAGCATCGCGCCAGGGCGCTTGCGGGGTAGGCACAGAGCATGTATGTATTGTTGTTATATATTTGACTCTCCTTACATTTAAAATTGATTTATTCGAAGCGCTGTGTTTTATAACGGTCATCGGTGTAGGCAGTAATACATCTCCGGGTACGAGATCCAAATATGTAACTTTTTTCTTATTTCTTCCCTTCTTCCTGCCATCATCCATCCTCGCGTCCAAGGCACCTCTCCATTGAGAACATTCTGCCCTAATAAGGAATATATTTCAATCTTATCAAAGCCGTCATTTCCAAGGAATTACGTATTGTGTATTGTATATCTGAAGAGAGATATACCTACAATACATAACGGATACATAATACAAGCACGTCAGGTCTGCAAGGATAGTGGGTATTTGACACTTAGCGCTCTCTTATCTACCCCATTACTACCCTAGCGTGACGATGTATCAATAATTATACATAATAAATTATTATCACCCTTGCGGCTCCACCGGGCAGTGTCCAATGTAACGTAACCTGAAAACAGATGTAGGCGCAATTAAATGTGTATAATAAAAAAAATTAAGGACACCTACTTCCTAAGTTCGATAATGCGTTACAATAATACGTATCCTCCTTCCTACTAATTTAGGTATCTTGAATGCTTCAATTATTTATCTTGAATTATTCGTCGACAGTAAAGCATACTTAACAAATTAAAGTTTATTTCGTTTTAGATAATTTTACACAAATGCCTACGTAGGTACTGTAAGTTTCTTCGTCTTTTAACATTTAAGGGTAGCTTTCCTCACGACGCTTTCTTTCAACGTTAAAGTAAGTGAAGGATAGCTTTAAAATTATATTTGTTTATTCCATATCATAATAATGCGGTAAAACATTTGCTACATTAATAGCAGGAAACCGATAAAGTTGGAAACCGACAAAAACCTAATTAGTCATTAGATACTCTATCCGAAATTATCTACAGCAGGCTTATTTATACAAAAAAAATACATAGATCAGAAATTGTCCTATATTATTTACGTAGCATCACGCCTGTAATTCCCGAAAAGGTAGGCACAGAAGTGTAGAACAATCCCACGTTCACCAGTTACGTTTCCACTATGGAATATGTGGTGAGCCCATTGCTATAAGTACACCGAGGACATATCCAGACTCCGAGCCACTACTAGAAAATCTAAATTAGAGAAATTTGGTGATGTCCGACCCCGGAATTAAACCCAGGTGCTCCCGATCGGCAGTCGCACTTGATTTGTAACCAACACGACCAACGAAGCAGTCAAATGCCTATTTTATCTAAATGAAATATAATAAAATATCTTCATTTACCTCGTATGCATGGACGGAACCATAGGCACGCACGTATCTTTATAATGTCGAGGAACGAATGGCTTGGTTTTGAACTTGGGAGCAGTTGATCTCTTGTTTTTGCGCAAACCTTAAAATATTCATCAGTTTATTGCTTACAATCGTAAACAGAGCTCATAAATACCTAATGTCAAAATGTTATGTAGCTAAGTACTACTTCTAAATGAAAACTAATGATATTAAAAATCAAATAATAGGAATCATGTTTCATTACTTTATTGAATAAATAGGTAAGTAGGTACTATAACGAATGTGTATGAATGAAAAACAATCACTTCAAATCTGTAAGGATACAGATTTGGCATTCTGATCTTTCTGTCTACCCCATAAGGAATCTGGTGTGACGATGTCAATTAAGCACTGTAACGACGAATGATATTATTTAAATTTTGAAACATGTTATAATTACATTCATCGTGATAATTGAGAGCTTGTATAATTTCCGACACGTCTTTGCAATCTATAGATTTTCCATGTCTGTTTATGTCTTGTGATTTTGAAGGACACTTGCAAAGTCTGAAATGTTAACGAAGATAAGGCGATAATTATGTTAACACTTTTATATATCTGCGTTCATAATACATTGTATGTCGGGCTCCCTGTAGGTGCTACCCTGACCGTGGTTTTCTTGTCGCTAATATATTAATAACATAAAAAGATAACGTCATTTTGAAATACGTTATTTAAAAATCTTCTATGACTATGTAGTAACATAAATCTCTCATCACTTTTCTCAACTGAAAAGCTACATCAAGATTCGACACACAGACGTATAAAATACCATGCTTGAAAGTATCGCAATTGCATCACATTAGGAACAAAACTAACCTTTTCCTGGTGTTCATCCTCAATTTTTTTTCTTATTTACACAATTTTCAATTTTGTCAATCTTTCATTTCATCACAAACAATTTTGATTAAAGTAAATTTGACAAGCTTCTTTCGAAATTCAAGTTGCACTTCAATTCAGTTAGGTCGATTTGATTAGTCTAATGTTCATTATCTTCACTCACAATAACTACTTCATCCAAGAATTATAGCATCTATAACATTAAGGTATTTATGACTTTATGTTCCTAATAAAATATTTTCAGTTTTAAAAACAATATTACGATAAAAAAATAACTGTAGTATTAAAGTAACATGTAGTATTAAAGTAACATATAAAAAATTAATCCCTCAATCGTTTAATATCATCAGTATTTTTCATTTATCGGAGATTATCTAATTTTACGTAAACATCAAACCGCTATCTCGAGAATCAGGAGTGACCATTAAATACTAAAGTAGTTAGGTTTATGTTAGTGTGAAAACACAATAAGAAACAGTTTACTGTAATCTAAAATGAGGCTTATGTTAAGCATGTAATATCCCTTACGGTACTTCGGTAGTTAGCAAAGCCCTACTTTTTGAATCAAAGATCGTGATAAATCGTATCGATGTCACGCATAGCGGGTGTAGGTACCAGGCACTATAAAGTTTGTAAAATGAAAAACATCGTGTAACATTGTTTGATTTGAAGTGCTAAGTTACAACTAATATGCATCTGATTTATTTTTTCATCGATACATAGTTTTGATACCAAAATATTGCGTACGTTACATTTTAAGTATTACCTACATGTTACAATTTTGCACGCCTCGCCCACTTATTCCTCTTTCTTGTTCATTTGATTCTTAACGTTACGTTGTCTGGAAGAGATCGCTGTTTTGACGATAAGACCATCTATCGTTACTACCGTGTAATCTTGTCCTTTTATTATTGTTTTTGTCTATGTGTATATCTACGTGCAGTACAATAAAGTGTTTTGTACAGTATTTGCACAATGATGCAAACCTTATCAGACTCGTTGCTAGTGATAACTATGTAGTTCAAATTCGTAATTTAATTGAGGTTGAAGGTTTCTTTTCGACCCTTTTATCGTTCCACTGTTGGAATATGGGTCTCCTCTAAGAATGAGAGAGTTAAGGCCATAATCTGCCACGCTGGCCAAGTGCGTGGGTTGACAGACTTCATACGCCTTAGAGAACATTTTTTTGGGAACTCTTAAGGTGTGCAGGTTTCCTCACGATGTTTTCCTTCACTGTTATAGCAAGTGATATTTAAAAAAGCACATTTTTAAAAGGTGCGCGCTAGGATTTGATCCTGGTCTCCCGGAGTGAGAGGTCGAATTTCAAGCCACTAGCCTATCACTGCTATCTTGTTTAAACTAATCACTGCTTGCAGGTTTACCGTGTTTAAACTAAGTACCTCTGCAGTTTACGCAGGATGTAGCAGTGAAATCTATTTTAAGTTACATGTGTCTTTACCCCTCAGGGGAGATTTTTGTCCAGCAGTGGACTGCAAGAGGCCGATGGTGATGATGATTGAACGAGATGGCACGACTGCTTTTTTCGGGTTTACGCCGCGACCTCCCTGCCGTCTGCAGGAGTTATTTAAGGATCTCATATAGGCCATAAACTAGTCACGCTATTCCGGAAATAAATATGTGATTTAAGCTCATACATAACCATGGGTATAAATAC
>DWFO01001611.1:0-15377 GCA_018246595.1 Mimoniades nurscia nurscia | reverse complement strand
GGAATCGAACCCAGGACCTCCCGTTCGGCAGTCGCACTCGCAACCAACACGACCAACGAGGCAGTCAATAATTAAATTAAATTAATAAAATACCTACTTTTTACTTGTATCTATTATTATCAAAATTAAATTATTTCTATCTTATTATTTCTATTTCTTGTGATTTGACCACGACTATGTGACCCCCCCTCCCCGTCACTCAGGCGCTCGACAAACCTCAAAATGCTGACATAGGTACCTAAAATGGCTTCAATAAAAGCCAATAGACAATTACTAGTATGAGTTATAGCAATACGATGGATACATTTAACGTCATTAGTTAAGCTGATGTAACGTTCATGACTTAGCAACCGAGACGTATCTACGGTTACATACAGCATGACCGAGCTCACACAGCACGTCGAGCAAATTAACCCATGCAAACAGATCCGTCGGCGACCTTCGATAAATCCACACGGCGGCGCAGTTAGCTGTGGTAACCAGGTCCTCCGACACATGCCAGGCAAGTGACACAGTCTTGCGGAGAATGACGAACTACACACGCAGTAAGAGGATTTCTTTCAGACAAATTTCTAACATTTTTAACATCGTACCTACCGCCTAACAGTCAATGAATACGTGTTACCACTTAACTGACCTATAGGTAGGTACGTATTACCATTTAATTTAAGCTTTTATAAACGTAATACAATTAATACAAAAAATATTAAGTTTAATATGTATTTTATATATACTGCCGTCGGTACCGCCGCAACCGCTATGTCCCTGCATTTTAAATCTGTAATATCTTAGAAAATACTCGTAAATAAGCCATTATTTCTCGCAAAAAAGTAAAGGATTATAAATGATTATTGTGGGTTATCCCTAGGAGATAGACATATACATTGCTAACTTTTTTGTAGAACTTTTTAAGGTGTACAATACTGTAGTACTTAAATATGAATATTAACATTGCAAATTATGTCATCTGTTGTTCGCGTTAAAGCAATGTCAGCGAGTGTGTGAGCGTACGATAAATAAATATCAGTTCGTCAATATTCATTGTGTAAACAAAAGCATTGCATAAATACGTAGATGCAATTATTATATTGAAATAATTTTTTCCTGTTGCTAAATGACTGTAAATGTACGGTTGATGTATTATACACACTTTGAAGTTTCTGGAAACTGAATTAATGAATTTGATGGTGACTGATTTTTTTGCCTGACATTTCGTTCGGTTTGAATTTACAATTTCCGAGTTTGTGTTAGCGTGAGGACCTTCAATACTTTAAATTGATACTCAAGAACAGTGGCATTATGCAAAAAGAGTATTAAGATATTTAAAAAACACAAAAGATTTAGGTTTATAATATAGTGGAGACAGTAATGCTTGCATAAAAGGCCATGTAGATGCAGATTGCAGTAACGACGTTAATGATAGAAAATCATACTCTGGATATTGTTATACTTTATCAGGTTCTGTTATATCTTGGAGCTGTAATAAACAGAAATGTATTGCTCTTTCTAGTACTGAAGCAGAATATGTGTCAATTTCAAAGGCTTGCAAAGAGGCAGTATATTTAAGAAACTTACAATATGAAGTAACCAAAAAATTGTATAAGATTATATTGTATAATGATAGTATGAGTGCACAAAAGCTATTACTAAACCCTGTTTTTCATAACAAAACTAAGCATATTGATGTCAGATATCACTATTGTAGAATGGTAAATGAAAACATTGTAAGTGTTAATTATTTGTGTACGGCAGATATGCCCGCGGACTTGCTAACTAAGAGCTTAGGTGCTATAAAACATTATAAACATTTAAATGTTTCAGGGATTATGAAAGTTAATTTTGTTATTTCTTTTGTAATATCTATTTTGAGTGGGAGTGTTGTAAATATCAAAATAGATCGTACTGGCTATCTTATGGCCATTAAGAAAACATATGTTTATAATAAATAAATATTTTCTCAACTGACAACTCATTCGTTTCATTAAAAACAGTAACACAAGTCATGAACCGGATAGACTGACGTTTGTTTCTTCGGGATGGCCCGACTGGTTTTGGACATATACGAGGTCCTTTCCTTCTTCACGAGCTCTCGACGTTTGCAGTGACCTCGAGGAGGATGTTTCGTTGAAATGAAAAAGGCAATAAACATTTTATGGTCGATAACATTCAATTGGTCCAAGCCACAAAGCGCAGTGCACAGCTCCCGCGAGAAATCAACTTTAAAATTATGGTAGTAATTGTATTTATGGACTCACGACCGCTGTGATGGAGGCGGTGTTATATCGGTTTGTCACATAATATCATAGGGCTCGATAGTTAATAATTCCACACCTTAAAAACAATAAAACGCATTCGTAAAATTACAGATATACTCGTATAATTTAGAAAATCAGGAAATCTAAGGAGTGAATGACATTTACGTTATGTGCTACAACCATTCGTTTACATGTGTTTTTAAGTTTTGTTTGTTAAAAAGCTGCCTTAAAGATATCTTTTTCAGTGGCAGCTCACAATCTGAAAATGATGACGTAATCTTCAATATCAAATTGCGGCTAACTTCAGAAGTATCTGTAGTAACACTGATATCGCAGTTGCAATAGGCGATTAAAGCAAAAAGTCCAAATTAGTAATGCGAAGAGTTTATTACACGTAGGAAAATACAAAAAAGTCAGAAAGATACAGAAGAAGTACATAAAGCAGGAAAAGTTCACAGGAAGCACAGAATAGAAAGAAATACAGCAATTCGAAATAACTCGCGGCGGTTACAAGCGACATGGACGTTGCGTCGAGAGCTCAGTTCCGACTAACTGCCGCGCGCGCGCGCCGCAAGCGCCGGCGCGTACAATGCTCGACTTAGTCGCATAACGGGACTTTCTTTAACTACGGGTTTCACGCGGCGATGTCTGTTTAAATATTAATTAAATCGTTTTTTATGTATTCCTGTTCTGACTAATGTGTGTATGTGTGAGTGTGTGTGGATATAAACATAAGTATAATAAATATGATAAAATAAATAATTTGTTATGTGTAAATATATATGCTATAAATAAACTAGTTAATATGATATATGTATGTGGTGAGATACCTACAATATCCTTGAAATTTTTCTGCAGATTATTATAGTCTTATGGAAAACACCTAAGACCCTGTCCAGAAGGGGCGAATTCGACGCGAAACGTTTCGCGCGAATTCATTCGCGCGTTAGCGAGGTACTAGGGGCCAATACATCGCGTCCACAAAAAATACGCGCGTAAATCGCGTGCACTACGCCAGACTCTCGACTCGCGCGTATTGCACGCGAATCCATACAAAATAGACGCCTTGTTGTAACGCGCGAATGAATTCGCGCGAAACGTTTCGCCGCGAATTCGCCCCTTCTGGACAGGGTCTTAGCATTCCATCAACGAAATATTTATGTCAAGACTCATTCCCTGATGTGAGCATAAGGTATATATAGAATTTGCAGGTTTAGCCTGGAGAATCGATTGTACTGGATAAATAAAATGGGAGATATCATCTACCCTTTCAGGAATCTGAATTTCACGTTCGTACATTTATTAATTCGCGAGGGCTGTGTTTGTTCAAAGGGTTCGCAGGGTGAAGTCTGTCGTGGGTTCAATGGGGTGTATTCAGAAAATCCAGTGCACATAAACTCAACGACATCATTTTATTTTAATGACATGCATGGATTGTTTTTAACGGCTATGTATTTTGATATTAATAGGTTTGGGGTTTTTCATTTCTATAATGTGCATGTACCTTAATAGTTTACTTTAAGATTCTATAGATTTTTGTAGCTACTGTTACAATATACAATGGTGCCGTGTGAAAGGTTACCTATTACCTCACATAAGTTTTCTTTGTCTTGGCAATATTGTTTACAATGTTATTCCTAATGTTGTTATATTCATTATTAATTAAGTAATAAATGAATGTATATTTTTCACAATAATATAATTGGCGAATCATGATTTGTATCCGGATACATCGTTCGAAATAAAGCTGTGGTGCCCACCATGGCAAATGGTTTTTCTTTCTTTATTGCATAAACTAATAAATAGGCAAACAGGCCACTTGATGGTGGTGGCCAGTGATCACCGTCGCCCAATGGCGTGTGAGTCGCCCGGGGCCGAAGAAAGTTTTGCCGCCCCCTTAAAAGTTTATATGTTTTAGCGTAGGACAATTTCGTCGACGAAAAAAAAGGTGTTGATATATTGTTATACAGGTATTTTATTATTTATTGTGATGTTTTGCCGCACTCTAAAACTGCCGCCTGGGGCGGGCCGCTCCTGCAACCCCCTCCCCCCACTCTATGCCACTGCCGTCGCCTATGGACATTTGCACCACCATAGGTATTAACAACGCGTTATCAGCTCTGAAGGATGATTTGGACCAAAGTACAATAGCTATTAGTAGATGTAATGCTTCTTTCTTTTATTAAGTAGGTCTGTTTTATTTTTTGGCAAATTTTGGATCCTCATATTATTTCGAGCTTAATGGCTGCGAGATTAGAAAGGTGGCACGACCGATTGTAATTAGATGATATTGACACTTGAGATTTGATAATCGATTAACCTTTGTGATTGAAGTGCACAAACAAGATGATTTAAATAGGTATTAAATGACACCAACTTACGCGTGCGTTTAAAAAATTAATTATCCCAAAGCAAACACGAGCTTAACAAATACGAAAGGCTTCCAAACGAGGCTTCTTAACTTCGGAGTTTGCTCAGTCAGCTACGGAACAAAAGATAACTTTTGCACAACGCTGCAAGTAATTGTTATTACTTGTGAACATTTTGAAAACAAATCGTTGCCTCCTAGAGCGTAAATGTGTAACATTGATGGAGTATTTCCGAAAATGAAAAGTGAACTGTGTTTTCTTTGTGGCTTGAAAAAGGCTTCAATAATGGTTTTTTCTGTTGAAAACAAATCCCTACTGATACATTTCGTACAAACTAAGTAATAACAAAATGTCAAATAATCCCTATTTCCCGTATAATCAAGTGTTTTTTATTTAATCTATAATACGTATGTTAATGATATGTTGTCACCATTTTGTAATACAGAAAGCAATAGTATTATAAGTGAACTAAGCACATGGAAGTTACAATAGACAAGTAAGTGGCGCGAGTGGCCTTCTCACCATTAGGGGTAAAGGAAAGTCACAGTGCCCCAAAGTTTTGAGCCGGTCGCTCTTCTTGAAAGTTGAACCACGGATCAAACTTTCCTCGCGAAACACGAAACTTGCTCGAATGATAAGATTAAAATATTACATCGGCTTTAGGAGCTCACTACTATATTATTCAACTGACTTATTTCAGTGGTTTGAACTAGGATAAATTCTGAATGTAGATTAAAGCAGGGTACCCATATTTTCGCCACATTAAACATTAAAGTTACGACAAATGCCAAACACTAGAATTATGATACGTATATATATGTACATGTATAATGTTTCGAGGTTGGGTCTGTGTAAGAAAGATTGTGACGCTCGTTAGAAGACTAATTGAATACAAGTAATATGTCAAATCAGTCTTCCTTGATACACGTCGAGCTATTCAACTTCTAGATCCACTAGTGGACATCTACTAGAGCATTTAAGTGGGCAAATCGAGTATTGAAGGCGACGTATAATAAAACTAATTTGGCGGAGAGCAGAAGAGCGAAGCTTAAGGTACTCGTAGGAGAGCGCACGGCCTGAGGCGTCATCTAATGAGCATCCTGTGCTCCACAATGTACCGAGATGATATTCCTCGGTACCCCGACGACTATTATTATATTCCGCCAAGCGAACGCCCCCGGGCGTTCAGTGCAAGCCTTTTCAAAATAACTATGTTTCGCTATATTCGCAGTGGCTGAAGTTAACCACTAATTCTAAGCACAACAATGACCCGCGGATAATGAAAAGTGTATTATAATAACAGTCGCAATTTCAATGCTAATTATTTATGTATACGCGCTTATCTCGTAAATTCAGCTGTTGCCTGAATGTGAAACGGTAGCTGTAGGTAATGATATAATGCCGTCTCGAGAGTTTCTAGTTATTGTTTACGTCTTGGAGCGTAATTATCTAATCCAATTTAGTTATTGCCATAATTACGTACCTAACATATATTTTGCCGTGTTTGTATTGCGTTAATATTTAGAAATAAATATGGATATTAATTACATTTATGGAGATATTATGCTCTCTGCTTATATTCTGCTGTTCCTAAACTAAGGTCACAGAGATTATGTGAGTTCTAACCGCAGTCTTTAAATCTGTGTAGTTTAATATCACCGATATTTATACCTTGACCTATGTATGTATTCATATATTCATATACTAATCTATGATTTAGTGGTTTAGTGAGATAGTTTAGTGGTCCCTTTAGTTGCAAAAGAGATCTGTGGCCATAAGTGAAACCATAAAAGGTTTGAAAAATAATTACTAATTTTCTCTCCGTCACTACAATGTAATTATACGAGTATGTACTGCCTAAGCGAGTACAATCCAGAAGCCGCATACTCAGTGTAGGGAATATAGTAAAAATCCCCTTTAGGCGATGCCTATGTCCAACAGTGGATCGAGACGGGCTGATGATAATATTGTATAACAATTATGTAAACATGTATGTATGTTACTCGTGGATGAAAGTCAAATAATCGTCTCCAAAGTAACGAGTAATCCAACATATTATTATGTTACTACTCGTAAATAAATGTTTCGTACAGAATAATCTGTTTTTATGTAGTTCATTTTTGAAAAGAAATAGAAAACAAGTTTGCGATATTGCTATAGACATTAACGTCGATTTCCCGTAGATATGTGTACGCATATATGTACTTAAATATTTAGCATATACTTAAATATTTAGCTTTACCAATTGATAATACTCACACGTCCAGTAATGTATTATAGCTGTGGCTGGCTCTACCTCCCAAATTTCGCCTTTCACAGATCGAATACAACGTAAATGCTTTTCATAACTCGTTATTTCTCATGTGTTACTTTTAAAAATATCCCTATTACATAAAGTACATAGTTACTATATTCGTATATTAATTACGCTACAATATCTATCCTTATCTGTGTTTATACGTGCATAGTTGTTTAAGGTTGCAAGTAAATAAAGGTGATACAAGTGTAAAAAAAGGTACCTAAGAGCCCTCTAGCGTGGCAAATAGCTCCAGGCGTTCATGACCGTCTCCTTTAAGCGTGTCTGGCGACAACCCCCTAGCTATTAGAAATGGCCAGCTAAACATTAGGTTTCACTCCGATGTCTACTCTTTTACGTTGATTAAATGCAGTGCTCGTTGTTTTTCTGTCTGTGTCCCCTTCATTACTTGAATGTCCAGTGGATACAGTCGTTTTAGATTAAGTCTGTCTAGGCTTTTAGTTGGCTCTAAGTTGAATAGAAAGTAATTTAGTTTAAGCGGGATACGTGTAATATGTTCTAACGGATAAAGTAATTATGGTTTATACCTATACAAATTACGTTTACTAAAAATATTAACTAGTTTGTTTTTTGTTTTAAATTATAGGTAATACACAGAGAGAAAACGGCGGTTTGAGTAATAATATCTTGTAATGTATTTCGGTTCTGTCTCGCCAAGGGCTTATTTCTATATCTATGGCGGATCAAGAAAGGTGTCCAACGCTGGATAACCCCGGACAGAATATGGCGTGCAATTTATTTTTCTCCTCATTGGATACATTATTTAAAAAAATATTCATACAACATTAAATAAATATCTATTAATGGTTTTGGAGTTAGCCCGTATAAAAGTATAGATATCTACTCGTATTATATTAGTGAAATCCGGCAATCATTGGGTAAATAGTCGACTAAATATATTTTCTCAGAAATGCGGGACCGAAATCTTACCTAATAGGTTGGCGCTACTAAATTAGCTTAATTCGTACCTCCTAATATATTACGTAATATTCAATGATAGATATCATTACAGAACATTGTTAGTGATATGAAATGCATCATCATGAAATTGTTTTGTAAAATTTCATTTTTACCATAAACACAGAGATCATCAATTTTCGCAAATGGTAATAAAAAGCAGATGTATAATTTACTATTGTACCTACATATATGTATGTATTTACGAAGTACGAAAGTAAGCAAGCTTGATATGAATTCGTGGTTTTTATACTCTCAGTCATTACGCATTCAAGCCGCCATGCTTGCAGTGACAGTAACGAACACAAAAGTTTTCTTTTTAAATCAATAACTCGGCTGTTGCCATTGCCACTCTGCAAACTTTCTGCGGCGGAGCCAATAAAAGTGGGGAAAATAAAAAGTTTCTGTGCAACTTCGTCCAAGTGTCAACTCAAGTTAGACAACTGCCCAGAGGGGATTGAGGAAATATTTTTAAATTTCGTGCCCTAAAATTGCTCTTTTTAAATAGGACGCATTAAAATTGATTATAAATATGATTTGATTATTTTCCCTTGTAATTCACTTGTGATATTAACACTGCAATTTTTTGCAGTTTGAGAGCTTTTGCAATTAGGAACTCATTTTTCTCTTTAAATTATGGTATCTGCCAGCAACTTCGCGCGTTTTTTTTATGAAGAAGTAACTCAGATAATAATATGATTACACGTATAACCAAACGCATATTCTTTCTTTTGCTTTCAACGAGTCTCTACGGCGTTATATTCACACTTATCGTGTGCCTCGAATTAATGACGTAGATCGACACTAAATAGGTAGCGCTGTGAATTTGTGAACTTAGTGCCATGTAATGCCACTAGACTTAGACTGGTGATATGACAACTTCTACCGCGTTTGTGTAGCGATGTATTGTTAAAGGATTGTGTCACCCACCATGGTGACAGAATTTTCTAATGAGAAAGGAATTTAAATTCTATTCGTTCTATAGTTAACTATGTACATTACTTAAAATGCAGGAGTTAAGTTCAGTAGTTTTTTCAACTTGCATATATTTATGATCTAATCTTAAAAATTTAATTCTGGAATAAGGACGGAAATTACTATCTTAAAAAAAAACGTAGAATCACGCTTGCAATCCCCAAAGAGGCTGGCAGGGGAGTGTAGTGCACTCGTCTGTTCCAACAGTTATGTTAACATCCCACCATGGAATAGGAGATGAACCTATTGCCATAAATCGGGCACAAGTTCAGACCTCGTGTCACTTCTGGAATTTTTACCTAGCATTGTTTACAATCTTATGACTTAACTAATACGAATACACATATTTGAGCACTGTTTGAATGTGAGAAATGAAACGATTACGTGATACTGTGAATCAAATTTAATTCTAACCACAATTCCCCGACTCCCTCGCAACAGTGGCATCCACTTGATAGCATTGTCGCGTCTGCAAACAGATCGCCGTTTCCAGCCGAGAGACG
Source organism: Mimoniades nurscia nurscia (assembly GCA_018246595.1). NCBI lineage: Eukaryota > Metazoa > Arthropoda > Insecta > Lepidoptera > Hesperiidae > Mimoniades > Mimoniades nurscia. The sequence continues at coordinate 6,001 of DWFO01001611.1, read as the reverse complement.
CTAAGCGCGGCCGCTTCACCAAGTAATCCGCTCCGAGGGGCATTAACGCACTCGCGCGCTTCTAATGCACTGACACTCTTGCAGTATTATCAACCTTTTCCGGTTTTCGGTTTCTTAAATAATCTAACAGTAATCTTAACAAATTTTTTTATAAATATAAATATCTCGGGACATCTCCACACACACACATCTGATCCCAAACTAAGCATCAAGAGAGCTTGTGGTATGGTAACCAAATGGCTGATAAACTACATATATACATGTAAATATATACTTAAATAGATATTTTTATTTTATTTTATATTTTTTTTTCACACCCAGACACAGAACAAATACCTGTGTTCATCACACAAATATTTATTCTAGGTGGGAATCGAACTCAGGACCCCCGGCGCAACAGTCAGATTCGCTAACCTTTGTGATTTATAAAGTAAGTAGGTACTGGTTCTATTCTTTTTTCATTTTAAGTGTATCTTGACATGTCATAATATAAAAAGTCATGTCTTTAGTTACAATAAAACAATAGACAGAATCTGGAAGCACTAAAGAAACTTACCATTATTTTCTAAAGTATTTCGTTCTTGAAAAGTTACTTGGTCATCATTTTCAACAGTACCAAGCAAATTTAGCATCTACGCGTGACTTAATAGGAAGGAGGTGGTTTGAATTGAATAATTATTATCGGTATCAGTTTTTCTGAAGTCATAAGTCATAAGGATCGCAAAGACCTTTCTTATTGTAATCATACGTAAATGTATTCCTTAATACTGGTTTGTATATTAAATGATTTTCTTTGTTTCAAATATATACGCAATATACGAGTACAACAAACATCAAAGCAGCTCTAGGGCAGCAAGGATGCGGCGATAAGCGGCACGTTGTGCCATAATCCTCGTCCAGAGAGGTATTATCTCACGGTTATGTCCACAGCTCGACAAAGCTAAGTGCCACTCGCAGAGCACGGCTCTTGGCTCGTGCGTACTGATCCGTCTACAGATGATTTTAAATGCTTTATTGTAAACCCGTCTTTCCATCAAATAGCGAATTAGCAAATTAGTTATTTTAATTTCATTATAACGGTGAAAGAAAACATCATGAGGACACCTGCACACAAAAAAATTGTTCTCTAGGTGTGTGAAGTCAGCCAACCGGCGTGGCAGACTATGGTATTAATCCTCCCAATCTGCGAGGAGATCCATGCTCCAACAGTGGAACGATGCAAGGTAGAAAAAATAATAATGACGGAAGCTGCACCATTTGTCCTGAAACGTTACATAAATTATGGGAAAAAAACGTAGAGACGTCCATTTTGTATACATATACAGGGTGTTGAAAGCGCTATTGGCGTTGTATTGAGATCCAGGCTTCATGTATAGGGAATGGTTTCGTAGTCATTTTCGTAAAAGCTAGCTATTGTCTCTTTGGATCCATTCCAAATCTCGCTCAAATTACCAATATGAAGACAAAAAGGTAGCTGACATTTATGGCAGTGATATGGAGTGACACACGGCGAATACTTGCATAGGTTGGTGAAAAGCTAATTTCGGTCTTGCAATCTGTATAAAGCTCAACTTTTTTTTTTATCAAAAGTAAACTTTAATCTGTCTAATATATTAAATCCATTCTATTCAATGAGGTCTTGTTATCTCTCTGGTAACCATCTGATTTTGTTCTCAAGTACCTACCTTGTGTTTTTCAGTGGTTTGAGTTGAGCGTAAGGAGTGGCATTTTAACTATCGACATATATTATGGCTTTTTAAATAAATGAAATAAATAATGAAAGTAAATGAAATAAATTATGACCTTAGCCCTCGGGAGAAGCCTATTGCCAGTAGGATACTGCAATATGCTGACGTTGACGATGATGATGAATTAATAAATGAATGATAATCCAATAGTACAAGATCAGAGATGTATATAAATGGAGATATAAATATTCAACAGAGTTTCAATAATTTTGTACATAGTGCTAAAAGACGTAGGGGCGTCGAACGTCATAGTGGTACACGTATTCTCTATGCGATTTCCATTGATGCGTGATGTTGGTGACTTTTTGTTACCTTTCTTAAATTTATAAGTCATTTCGATTGAACTATGGAAATGTTACGCTCTCACACTCGTAAATAATTGTCTAAAGAAGTTCTAGAGTCCTTAGAAGGCTTATGAAGTCTTCCAACTCGCAGTTAGTAGACTATGCCCTTAGTTTTTCTCATCCTGAAAGAAGGCCTTCTTACGACAACTTTATATTTGCCTCATTACAGGACCGAGTGAGGATTCCAATCCAAAAGGTCCTACATTATTGAATGATACCAACCTGTACTTTCTTGTGGCATTTTTAATTTTCTTCAGTTGCTTTATAAATATAGTGCACCTGTAGTGTCGTTCTGTGAATGTTTTATTACCTGTTACGATAATAATAGTGCGCGTATACACATTGCAATTGTGATTATTTCGCCAACGATCGCATTTGCGGTCTATAAAATGCATACGGTAAATTTATGACGCGACAATTTAACCGCCGTTTGTTCGCGTAATATAACATAGTGTTTCGCTACTTTATTTGTATATAACTCAGTATGTGTATATACAAACATTCTGCCAAACTGCCAATCGGGAGGTCTTGGGTTCAAATGACGGGCAGGACACCACTGAAATTTTCTAATTTAGATATTGTAGTAGTGGCTTTATGTTTGGAAATGTTCCCGGTGTATGGCAATAGGCTCACCACCTATTCTACAGTGGGACGTAAACGTAATTAGTGAAACGTGAGAGGGTACTACACTCCTCTGCATACCACTTCGAGGATTAGAGGCGTGATTTACGCTTTATATATCACAACCTAGATATTTCACCGCGCGAAATAAATTCATCCCTGATTTAAGATTCAAAACTGGGGGATTAACATTAAAGAGGCAAAGATTTATTCCAGGTTGGTTGGTTGCTTTAATTGAGGTCCATTCAACTGAGATATTAGTCTGCTTTGAGGACGTCATTAGAATTTTAAAATTATTAATTCCTACCGAATTTTTGGCTTATTTGAGTCATTAAAATTTTACTTCCTGTGGTATGTTCATAATAAAAGTTTGCGGAAAAGAATGTTGTTCCACTGTCTTATAAAATAATTTTTGTAAACTTCATGGAGGCCATAACAATGTTTACAATATAAGTGTAATAAATTTAAAAAGAAATACGTTCGTAGCAATGTACCTATTGAGATTAATTTTATTATTCAGTCGTTTTGATTAGATTAGATTAAAGAAAATGGAAGTTAAGGGTAGGAAGGTAAAAATTTGGGTTCATAGGTAGGTATTGTTTGATGCCAAATGTAAAAAAAAATTAGTATACAAAAAAAAATTCGTCAAAAAACATAGATTATATTTTCTGGATAGGGCCACCCTTATCACTTACAGGTTTAAAAATAGCCTAAGACCTATTTTCAGTCTTGTCAAATATAGACAATTTTTTTATACAATTGGTAAAGCCGTTGCGGAGGACGTCGAGCACTAGCATTGTGACACGGGATTTTTATATATAATAAGAAGATATCTACATTGGAATATGCCTTTATTTATCACATTTGATTCATTTTACATTGCATTTGGCATAATTAATTAATAGAAGATTATTCATAATACAAACATCTCACAGTTTAGATTGTATAAAAGGCTTGTTAGATATCAGTCAATATCTGCGAAGTAGGTAATCATAAGTTGGCATTCTCAATACGGACTATTAAGCGTCGACAATGGGCCCAATCAAGCAGTTATAAGTTTCAGGACCACTGGGAAGCACGTCTTCACTCGGAACTACGCACTCAGCAGATCCAGTCACAGCTTCAAAATTTCCGGTTAATCTACTTGCTTTTATGATAAAAATGATGTGTTTGTTTTATTAATATAATAATTCAGATTAAAAATGCATCAGTTGAATCTTATATCAAATTTTGTACTAATATATGTATGTATGCCTTATCTCTTAACGAGACTGTTTTCAACAGACTTAGTAGTGGACAGATAATTGAGACAACAAATTAGCGTGTGAAAAGTAAAGGCAAGAAAAAAAAACAGAAATTTAGAAATTTACATAGAAACTATGTATAATGTTATATAAGTAGGTACATTAGAGCAATAAAAAATATTACGTATATAGATACGTAATAATTTTTATTGCTATAATATGCATAGGCATATAACTAAAGCGATAAATATAATTTCTGACATTTCCCTTTGAATGACCAAGGACCCGGAATAGGAGGTCTTATGTAACTTCACGCCTGTAATCCCCGAAGAGGTAGGCAGAGGAATGTAGAACATTCCCACGTTTCACCATTATAATTTAATACACACCATTATAATTTAATACACAGCGTAGTGGAAGAATAAACATAGACCTAACATCACGCCTGTTATGCCCGAAGAAGTAGGTAGAGGTAGCATTCCCACATTCCACCAGTTACGTTTGCATAGGAGGAACGATAATGTTGATACCAAGAGTAATGGGTTCTTCAGAGAATTATAAAAATGCAATAGAATTCGAGTATTATTACGTAACCGGATAAGAAGTCGATATACTTTGGAGACGGAGACAGGGTTAAATTTCCGTACATCAAAAATGAATTGGTTTACACACATTTTGTAAGCCCTTAAGTTTACGTAGAAACTTCCCAGTGATGTCGAAATAGTATCTAAATAATCGGTATAATCTATATAAACATAAATCTATATAAATCTCTATAAATCAGAGGAATTGAACCGTTGCACGAAAATACATGCCGAAGAGAAAATTGGCAGAGACAGCTTCATGGTTTGAAATTAAGCCTCTCACTCCTGAGATTCTGATTTCTATACTTGGCGAGCATCTCTCGAAGTATAGGAGAATTAGTGGGTTTTAAGATTAAATATCACTTGCTATAACGGTGAAGAACATCGTGAGGAAACCTGTAAAACTTAGGACCAAAACAAACGTTCTCTTTAAAGGTATTAAGTCTGCCAATTAGCACTTTGCCAGCATGCCAGACCCTTTCACTCTGAAAGGAGATCCGTGTACAACAGTGGAACGATAAAAGTGTCAAAAAAAATCACGCAGAGATATTACTTATTGAGAACAGTATTAAGGCACTCAGCAAGTGTAGGGATATATTTTCAGTTATACTTGGTAATGCGTATGGTCAATAATAGCTGGTGAATATAAGTTGGAGTTCAAGATGATCCTATGACTGTTTATAATAACTTTAATATGTATGTATATCCTGGTAACAAAATACCGCCTAACGGAATACTATTAAATAACATTCATGAATATAATAAAAGGGTTCAAAAGTCTTACAATTCCGTTTTCAGCTTCGTGTAGCGAAAATATTTGAATCACGAAACAAGCCGGAAAATATTCCTATCAAGGGATTTTTTTTTCATCAACTCTATAATAATCCTTTTGGTTTTATATTTTCATAGCAGACCTCTGGGTAAGGTTGGCCTACTTTATATACTCAACAAGGTTAGCGAGCGGGAACGTCCGAAGCATTATTCGAATTAGAAATGTAATGCGCGATCTACCTAACGGCATGTTCCATGATACTCGGACCTCGGATTCAGTTTACGTTAGTGTACACATTCATAATTATTATATGTATATAAATGTTATAACTGACCCTTGATGAGTCCATTGTCGATCATTTTTTTGTACAATTTTCGTCTCCAAACCGTGGGCGGTGTATTGTAGATCTTGTAGGGTCAAAGAAAACGAAAATTTCCAAAATTAGCTACATTTCATAGCGAATTTAGATAATTTCATTTTATATTAATGTGTACCAGGTACCCTGAAAATAATTATTTGAGCGGATATGAAAAAGGCAGCTATGATTTTAACATGCGCATGCATTAATCTTATTCAGATTTTATTTTTATTTTTTTTTTGACGTGGGGAAATCCGTCATGGATACCACTGCGCCACGGGGAGACGCAGGTGGTTATGCCGAACCCCTACCGGATAAAACCCCACGGTT
>DWFO01001610.1:0-15377 GCA_018246595.1 Mimoniades nurscia nurscia | reverse complement strand
GGGAGGGGTGGGGGGGGGGGGGGTTCAAGAGACAACCCACCCCCCCCCCCCCTTGGGAGCCCACTTCGTAATATACAAAGTAATGAGGTGCTTAATCTGTTTTATAAGAAACCTTAGTTACTGGTAGGTACTTTATGTTAAAATGTGTGGATTTGAAACTAGGACTTTTTTTGGATGCTAATTACTAAATATATTATCATTTAAAAATTTGATTAGGTATTTTAAATTATATCTCTCATTAATGATATATTTTGCCTGCTACTCATGCATCACCTGGTTTCGTTTTTTCCTTGCTTCCTACCTTTGGTCATTCCATCCAATGTATGATATAATGCTTGGGGTCTAACTATAATCAATATAGTCTTACATGGTCCCCTGTTTTGTTTTTTGTTTTTTTGTAAATATCTTTTTTTTTAATTTATTGTAAATTAGTGTACAATGAAGAATATTGCATTTTATAAAATCTTGATAAAAAATTGAAAACTATAAATGAAATAATCAGTGAAAATTTGTTATAATATAATATATGCATGTTAATAGGTCATTTGCAACTGCACACTACAGCATAATGGCGCCGTTCTCTTAGAGTTCTCAAATAAAATGCATAACAACTTTATATGTTGAAAGCAAGTATTTTATTTCTAAACAAAGATAATGTCAGTCCTGAACCAAATTATAAGAAACACATCAATCAGATGTGAGATAATTATTCTGACATTCTGTACAATAAACCATATCTCCAAAAATACACACTCAAGGTGTGCAAATAAAAATAATCCAGGCCTGATATTAATGGACACTCGACATCAGATGCTATGGAGTGCAACAGGTACAGGCTTACACTCAAACAAAATAGGTTCTAATACTGGATATAGCAAAAAAAAGTACATTTAGATATTTCTGCTAACAAATAGTAACCCTCAAATAAATGTCTGTTTAATTTCAAAATTTGATCTGATTAGAGATTTTATTAAAGGTAGGAAGGAAAATAAATAGCATGTTCCCTTGCAAACTCCACACTCATGCACATTTGAAAACAAACACTTTTGATTCTTAATTGTGAATAATGTTATAATTGACAAGCGGACTGCTCCGGCTCTGCACCAGTATGTAACAAGAATTTCAAAAATTATAAATCGTAACACACACACCCTTCTTTTGTGCCGCAGGTTACAAGAAAGAGTACATGATGAAGTGTTTTATATGACTATTTTTTTTTTATTCTTTGTTTCAATTTTTTGTGCCTATGTTCATTAAGGATAATGTAGGTTTTGAATGGTGATTTTTTTTTATATCGGTCCAATAGTTTCAAAGCCTATTCAATGTAAATAAACAATCAAATCTTTCCTCTTTATAATATTATAGTATAGATGAGATTAATTTATTAATAGAAAATTGGTGAGTTTGTGAGATCTAACCCATAGGAAAAAACAGCCAGAAACAGCAGAATAGACAGAACTTGGAGGCAGTGTGTGTTGACCTAAGCAACAAGAGACATACAATACGGTTGGTTTACAAATAAGGTTACCATCACTAGCCCTCCAGCTAGATGGACTAATATTGTATGCAAAGTAGCTAGAAGTGGTTGGATACAAAGGACTGAAGATTGAGCTCACTTGTATGTTATTGGAGAGGTCCGTGTCCAGCAGTGGGCAGAAGCAAACTATTGATGATGATCATAAATTTCTAGTTTTGTGTGGTAAAAGTTTTTAATATTATCATAAAACTTTGTGCATACTTAAAAAGAATAGAATTAACAAGCACTGCTCAAAATCTATTGCAGAGAGTATATTTAACTTAAGTACTATTTACAGTTTAAAGTACTATGGAAATCAATTGCATCTAATGAAGAATAATTGTATAGGTTTTCACAATAGCATTAAGAAGGTGCATCATATTATTTCCACATCTTAAAATACCCACTGAGGCTATCTGTACCTTAGGCTACAACTATCAGAGTGCTGAAATTATTAGTGATACTGGACACTAGAAATAACAAATGACCAATAAATTTTGGTATAATACCTTGTGTGAGTTGGTTCATTGCGTCTGTTACATTTGTGGATATGAATAGCCATTATGACCATGTATTTAGGCATCATTTTGACATTCGTTTTAGTACATTACCATGTCTGTATAAACTTATCCTCTATAGTTCAAAACTGAATATACTTCCTTCCTCATAGGAAAACAAATGATTTGACATGAAATATTTTTATTGCCTATTGGTGTATTTAATAATAATGAACTAAGCAGTCCAACATTTAAAAGTACAATGGAGGTAAGCTTAGGTTTCATTGTGCTGTTCAATGTTACAATAATGATATCTTGTGACAGTATCATATACAGCCCCATCTGAACTCAAATTATAAAAAGCCTGTACTACAGTAAACAGATTGAGATTAAACACCATGCATAAAATCCTAAATGCAAATCAATAATGTTACACCCAGATTCATAATACAGCTTGCCTCTTTGCTGATGTTAGTTGTAATGGTAATAATAATATCTTGAGACATCTCCACCACAGCCATCTGATCCCAAAGTAAGCATCAACAGAGCTTGTGCTATGGTAACCAGATGGCTGATAAATTACATATATACATATAAATATATACTTAAATAGTTATTTTTTTTACACCCAGACATAGAACAAATACTTGTGATCATCACACAAATATTTATTCTGGGTGGGAATTGAACCTATGACCCCCGGCGCAACAGCCTGGTTCACTAACCACTGCACCAATGGGCCAGTTGCAAGTGCCAATGCCGATTGGGAGGTCCTGGGTTCAATTCCTGAGTCTGACACAACTAAATTTTTCTAATTTAGATTTTCTAGTAGTGGCTCGAGTCTGATTATGTATCCGGTGTATGGTAATTGGCTCACAACCTGTTCCATAGCGGGACGTAAATAGAACTGATGAAATGAGGGTGTGTTCTACATTCCTCTGCCTACCTCTTCGGGGATTTGGTGTGCGATATTATGTGTTTAATGTTAGATTCACAAACCTCTTCATTACAAAAATATTTGATGTGAATCATACTCACAACCATCCATCATTGTAGGTATTGTGGGAAAATAATGAGAGTCAAAATGTCATCTTACACTTGTCAATAGAGCTATACATGTAAGCTGTACAGATTTTGCTAATATTACTTGTTACTATAAGTTTAGCTTTTCTAGAAGTGATAGAAGTTTTCTAGAGGTGATTATATTATGTATTATGTTATTATTATAATTCTAATATAATATGCTAATATAACTATATGGGGAAACAAATAAGTATATTCTTTATAGACACAGCACTCAAGTGAATGTGTGAATGATTATATCTGACCAAGTATTCATTTACGAATATTAAAAATAATTAAAATATGTCGTCTAAATCTATGTGTATATAGATGTACATTTAAAGCACAAAAGGTAATCAACATTTGAACTTCAAATCCCACAAAATACTACTGTCGAAACAAATCACAACCTAGCTTCGAGAAAGTGTACCAGCATAATGTAATTACTTACATATTCAATTTTTCTATAGTTAGTGTAAAATACAAACAGAATTGTATGTGTGTATTTTTAAAAAGGGTACCAGATTTTAAGGTTTTTTTAAAGTAATTTTTAGGTTATGTTTACAAGCTGAGAAAAACAGCGCGCATACTACATAAATCTTTAATTTAGACACCAATTTTAACTTCAAATAATTTACGTGAAGGTGATTTTATTACCAGGTGTTAATTTAAAAGATTTAAAACAAACCAGTACTACACTAGTATTGACAAGTTAAGTTCGTTTACATGTCGTGTACTTACATCTCACTTTCCCCGACGACTAAGAAGTGACGATATAAATGTTTAACATACCCTAAATTAATCCGGCATGTATTGCACTATTTTTATCACCAACACAGAACATTAATACACCCGATGCACTTAATATTATAAAACATTTGACGTAAACACGTTCATCGGAGCAAAGGAACCTAGTTTGTGTGACACCATAATCACGCACGAAAATAAAAAGGTGCTTTCTTTTAAATTAAGTAATAGGAAAAAGTGCGTAAAACACTTAAGGCTCAACACATTTCATATTTTGCTCAAAATAGTAAACAATCCTTATGTGACACAATTGCGACCATAGATCCCACGGCGTTAAGACGTACAACCACAAATAACGGAATTATATTCCATTCTACGCATGATACCTCCGATGCCAAATTAATATTTATGATATAAAGTGAATTACTTCCAGAATATATTTTAATACTGCTATGAATATCAAACGTTATTTAAATACAATATAAACAATAAAATGTTAAATTGTACATCAATAAATAAATTAATGTAGCGTAAACTGACGATCATAAATATGTATTTATTACGTAATAAAATCTCAATTACAATATTACTGGCTCAATTTTCCTTGGGCTGAAATATTTTACTGTTATTCTCATCATTAATAAAGTCTGAATTATCGAATTAATTTTGAAATTTGTTTCAACCGAATCAAGAACGTTCCATTTTGGCAAGCATCGTTAAAAGCGGGTTCTTTTCAAAAATATTTAACCACATGCATTGAGCACGTTTTGAAAGTTTTTTGGGTATAATGAAAAAAAATGTCTTTGTTAAGTGGCTAAAGAATGATATTTTTCTTTAATTTCCTATATCCACTTATTAAGTATACATTATTTAGTGTATACAGTACACAATTTAGTTTTATATGTAACAATATATCTATAAAAGTAAGATATTGGTTCGTAATGGATATAAGTTAGTTTAATCATATTTTAACACCTTAAATTATTGTACCATTATTTGCATTATAATTTTACCATATAAATAAGGTGTGGTGCTATCTAGTCACATTTTAATTTGAAACATCTAGCGCCATCTATTGTCCAAGTGTAAACAGCACTGAGCATTTACCTTAACACAATAAAATTTTAGGTAGTTTTTTTCACTATAAATTGCTGCTTGTGTTTAATCCTATTAAACTCTGACTGCCTTGTGTACTGTACTAGGAGCGAAATTGTATGATTAGATGTTTTTAAAATATCACAATTACATAATGTTATTAAGAATTCGAAACTAATATTATTAAAGCAACTTTCAAACTGACTGCCTCGTTGGTCGTGTTGGTTGCAAATGCGTCTGCCGAACGGGAGGTCCTGCCGATTCCCGGGTCGGGCACTACTAAATTTTCTAATTTAGATTTTCTAGTAGTGGCTCGGAGTCTGGATATGTGCCCGGTATAAGGCAATAGGCTCACCACCTATTCCACGCGGACTTAAAAGTAAGTGATGAAACGTGGGAGTGTTCTACATTCCTCTGCCTACTTCTTCGGGGATTACAGGCGAACTGTACATTTTTATTTGTACTAGGCCAAGTTGTCAAGTTAACTTGCTTGCTTGCTAACAAGGGCTTGCATTTATACATCAGACGAGTCGTATCAGTTTGTAACATTACAAGATATAATTGACCCTAGTGGCCTTTGGCGCTTCGCTATCGCGTCGCGTTGATACAATCGTATATTTTTTATGAAAACATTGACTTAATTATTGTCGTTTAATATTTTAAATATGCCAATGAAATGAATAAGGCGGCATCGTGAAGTGTCGTAAATTGAAAGCGAATGAAAGGCTTCCGTTGGAAGATGCTTTACGACATTTAATTATTGCTCTTCAGTATAATTAATTCAACAATCTCCTTCACAATTTATTCAATGTTAACATTATTTTAACGGGCTTCTTTGATTTAATCAGAATTGTGATCGAAAATAATAATAATGCTGAGTCCAGTGTCGGATACCGGCGTGCGAGTGAAGAGAGTGGTGAATGTGAAAAAAGCCCTTTAGGTCTGGTAGTGATATTTGGAACTCGGTGTTTTCTGCCTGCTCTCATAAGGGACCTTCAAAAGGTACCCGGTACATTGGGAGAGATGCCGGGTTATGTGGACTTTTACCGCACCATAATAACGCTAATAGTTCTCCGGAATCTCCAACACCGGTGCCCTTCTAGTCGGGCCCCCGCGGGCCCTTCTTCTGGGAGAGGCACAATGTCTCATCCCACACCCACCGGTTCTCACGACGGTACGCGGCCACACATACCGTCGTCCTTCCCGGCATCGCTGACTGAGCGGGTCGAGCGCCCACTCTAGTTGCTCGCACCCCGGTAGCTTTAAGTCGCGTCTTATGACAGTCAGGAGATACCGTACCTCGTATTCTGGTCGCAAGCTACAGGGACAACCCTAGTAAGCGACTTGAGATAGACATATATTAATATATTAGCTTTTAAATTTAAATTGCCTGGCCGCAATATTTGTCCGCATCTTACAATTCAGCTTTGAAATTTCACCCGTTCTTCAAGAGAGCATCCGCTAAAATAATTCCCAGTTCCCGAAGATCCTTCTCATGGTAACTTTACGATGAATTAAATATTTTCTTTGTAAGTAATTAAATTTTAATTGGACGCCTCTTTGGATTGTTCGTACGGAAACTCGACAAACGAGCGAACTAAAATATCCTCTAACTAAGATTTATAATTGTTAGGTACCTAATTTTAAAATATTTACGCTCGAACATAATTAGCCTTTAGATAATTTAATGATTCTGAAATCTCTCGATTATTTATCAGTAGGTATATTGTCTCTAAAGGCTAAGTACCAATTGTGTTCGAGCATATGTATATATTTTAAAATTAGGTAGGTACATATCTATTTATAAAAGAATTAACATCACCTCTGTAATCCCCGAAGAGGTAGATAGAGGAATGTAGTAGATACACTCCTACATTTTATGTTACGTTTACGTCACTTCTAGAAATTTTAAATAGTAATTCTAGTTAGAAACATCCAACAGTACTCAACGCGGGATTTGAACCCATGGCCGCTCGATAGGCAGTTACGCTTGAAACTACTCAATCAACGCAGTACTTTACTATAGATATACTGGTCATGACCACGGATGCTTCAGACTCTTGACTCTGAACATTTGAATTTTCATCAAAAAGCAAGCGCCACCTTGTGGTGTTGTGTAGATTCTATGAGTGGGGGCATCAGCAGGCAGCGATCTCTGTCTTGGTTTAACTCTCGCAGTGTAGAATAGCCTGTTACGAACTGTACAGCGATCAGCTAAGCTTTGGTGAAAGACAGTAGCACTTCTTGCTTGCACACAGCCTTGATGGAAGACGGACCGTAGTCAAACCGCTGCATCAAACCAGTGGATTCGGTATTATTGATTATACCGACTATAGAAGATATGTATGTACTAATTGATTTATTGTGACAGTGTACAATAAAAGTGAGAATCATTGCTACGTGTTATTGTTTCTTGTCCAAGTATCCACCGCTACGTAGATCAAGACGAAGGACACGCCCATGACCACCGGAGATGTTAGTTGTCACTGCTTTACTTGTTCATTATCAAATTGTGTAGGTACATCAAAATAATCATGTTTCATATTCACGCATTTTATTATTTGTTCAAATAATTAAAATATAGGTATCTTTTATTTTTCGAATTTCTGTCGTCAAAGAATGTTTTAAAACCAACATAATAATCTACTTGTTGACTTTGCCATATCAAAGGATTTGTAATAATGAAAATATTCGTACCATTGTTATTTTGTAATGTAGAATGTACTCATATATTAGGTACTGTGTGTGTAAATATTTCTTGTTGAATTTATTAATTATGTTTCGTTTGTAATATTTTTTCAATTTTCATTTCAAAGGGCGTTTCGGGTTCGAGAATGGAATGATCAAAGGATTGATAATGATTGGTTATAAACTTATCTGTATAAGAATGTAGCTGGTACATATATACAGTACAAATAATTGATCAGCTATGTGGCTACCATAGTACAGTTCAGGCTAAATGTAGAATCAGATGGTCTTTTTTGAAATTGGCCAATTGTACTATTAATAAGCGTATTAAAATTCCCTAGCCGCCTAAGGGCAGCAGCGTACGTGGTCCGAAAGGCTGCGCTCTGCAATCTCCAACCTCCGCAGGCCTCAGGGGAGACCTATGTCCAGCGGTGGACAATATACTGATGATAAAGATGACAATGATACTATTAATATTACCAATATTATTATATTCCGTTACAAAACTCAATAGATGATTCCATAAATATCAAATTACAGCAACATTCCCGGGACGTCGCTCTGAAATGATCCAATTTATTATTTCGGATGATCTCTTGTTCCGCACTCTAAATGGAATATCGACTGAAACGACGATTCGATGTCTAAATCGACGAAGTAATCGATTTTGAACTCATTCGATTTGAATGACGTGGGGCTTGAAAATTTGGATGTACAGCTATATTTCAGTATTGTCATTAACTGATGGAGTATATGAATGTTATGTAAAATGAATGTAGAGTTGAATTAATATTTTCTGATTGTGATTAGGTATGGCAGTGATCACTGTCATTGTCAATTGAAATGTATATTGCATGCATCATCTTTATCATCACCATCGACATTTGTACTGTTCCACTGTTGAACAAGGATTTACTCGTACAATTACTAAATATTTCATATTTGTATGTAATCATATTAAATATTAATGTTTGAAGTTTATATTAAAGGATAAGTCTTTTACAGAATATAAAATTACTTCACCAATGTACCTGCATACTACATATAAGAATTGGATACCATAAACAAATAAGTGAAGATATTACATAAATCTTGTAATAAAGTCTCCAAGAGATGAGTTAAGATGCAATAGCATCCGCAATATATATTGCGAGACTGCGAAAGATGCTCAATTATATTAGTTTCAATATCCTGTACAGATGAGTAACGACAACTAAACTTTGAAAGTTTTTCTCTAATCATAGTTCTCTTATCATAATTACAAATCATAGTTTTAAAGTCAGATTAAATAGAGCTGTGGCCACGGTCTGCCACGCTGGTCAAGTGCGACTTAGCAAACTTCACGCTACAAACTGTATGGTAGTGTAGAATGTGTTGGACATGTAGTATGGTAGATAATTCTAACTCACTTATTGCATTTGGATATATTAAATTACGGAATTTTTCGTTCCGACTATTTGCGAATTTTTGCTAATAAAGCACACCGCGCGCACGCCGCGCCCAGAAACTGATATCTCAAATAAAACACAGCGGAGATTTTGGTTTATGAAAGTTCGGAAGCCGTTCTGCAATGTTTGTTGTTACAATTCCGCCTGCACGCTCCAGATAAGGCACGGGCGGGTAATAAAAACACGAGAAACTTTTGCGTTATTGTATAGACTTCTTCTATTTGGATCGGCGAAATTCTTTATGAGGGCATGATAAAATTGTAGTGAGCTACAACAGAACGCTATGAGTATTGCTCAAGTATTGTATTCGAGTACGAGTACGTATTGTATCCGTCCTATGAGTGTTGTCTGTGCAAGTGTTTTATTTCTGACTAGCTATGCCCGCGACTGCGGCTGCGTGGAATTTAACAAATTTCAAGATGAAAGTAAACTGAGTTACTCCTTATTACATTAGTTATCTGCCAGTGAAAGTCCCGTCAAAATCGTACTAGCCATTCCAGAGATTACCCGGAACAAACAGTCAGACAGACAGACAGACAAAAGTTGTAAAAAATGTTATTTTGGTAATATATGTACCGTGTTTATATACATATGCATTTAGTAAATAGCCGTTATTTTAATATTACAAATAGACACTTCAATTTACACCAATAAAATACAAATAACTACATAGTCAATTCATATTTCATTGGAGTCAAAGTGTGTCAGAAAAACATTGTATTGTAAATAAAACAATCTTGTTTTATTTACAATACAATGTTTATTGGATTGCTCTCTTTTAGTAGCAGTATATAATACAAATGTAGTGGATTGTTTCGTGCTAAAATCGTACAGGCAGTATTCGCTTGCATAATTCAAATATATTGCGTTGTTTTATTCTTCCCATACAAGGTATATCTTGTGTGCTAATAGGTCTTAGGGACCACTTAGTTATTAGTAATACATAATACAGCAATTAGCAGAGAGCCTTGTTCGCTTTCCACTTCATGTCTTCTCGACCTCTATAAGACCCTAATGAGGACTTATACATCTGCAAGCTAATTAATATGTTTGTAAGTTTGTGTGTGTGTGCATGTGTATTGTACGTGTATTGTAATGTGTTAATTTGAGTCGAAAACTACCATAGAACTGGAAAATGAGCCTAGCTGCAATCCAGCATTATCTACCAGTCCCTGCCTGAAACACCCGTGCAAAAACAATCTAGGAACACAAATTTAGAAATTTCAATTCTCTTCTATTTGTTGTTCTTCTTACATAAATAAAGAGAAAAATTCAGCAATGGATTTGCCCTAAGGCTTGTGAGGCCCGCGCTTAGAGCTGCGCCTTTTGAGGGGTGGTAAAATTTGGGCGACAAGCAAAATATTAAGAGCGACAGAATTCTAAAGGTGATAAAATGTAAAAAGAACATCGCTACATTTATGTTCAATGTTATTAGAATGAAATACACGAGCTCCTAATTGGACTGTTTTCAAATTACATCGGAGAACAGAAAACGTTCAACAAGATATGATATTTTGTGATGAAAATACTTATATTTTTTTTATGTAAGCCATCGCATAATTACATACAAATTAACTTAAGCAAATCAGAGTCAAACGACAACGATAAATGAGTGAAATAACGATAGTAAACGAGACAATTATAATAATAATAATAATAGCTTTATTTAATTCCATACAAGAACGAGACAATTACTAATGAAAAAACTGACTCTCGATACAGAACAAAGCATAATAATTTCTTAAATTTCAAATTTCGAATTTAATTTTTCTGGTATTTTTAATGTTTAAATGGATAGGAAAGTAGTTGTAGGTATAAGAGGATAGGTAAGTAGTTGTAGGTATAAGAGGATAGGAAAGTAGTTGTAGGTATAAGAATTCATATTCAATATGACAATAAAAACTATTAATTTCATCGAAAACTTGACCGCGTGATGAACAATAATAGATTTGTTTTAATTTTAAAAAATGATACTTCAAAGTGTCAATAGACAGTGGCTGATTTAAAAATTAATTTCAATTAATATTGCTGATACAGATAACAGTTATTTAAATTTCGAAGCGATTGTTTTCAAATATTCAAGATATTATTGTTCCTCTGTTGGACTGGGTTTCCTTTCAGAATGTAAAAGGTCAAGCCTTACTCTAGTGGCTTACCTAAGTACGTTAGTGATACTTAAGTAAGCCATAGTCTTACTAAGACTGGCTATGGTAAGACGAAGATTGATTCACATGACTTATAATATCAACTTACCTTAGATCTTCCTCGTACACGCTTTCCATTGTTGAGCCTCAACCACGCGTCCCATCGGTGGCGATAGACAGAAATAGTGTTCCAACGCCCGAGACGCACTGGTTCCGGGGAGCGGAGGATGCCAGCTCCGCTTCCACAGTCGAATCTGAACCAAGAGGGTTAATTAAAACTATCATTATTACATCACCACGCCAGAACCTTACGAATTCGTAGAGAACGCCAAATTATTAAAATGGCCTGCAGAAATTTGAAAGTTCATGCAAGATTCTTTTAACTAAGATTTTCTGTAAATGTAACGAAAAGTTTCTATTTATTTCAAATAGTCAGTTCAAAGTCCAAATAATCAAAACATGATACCGCATAAAAGTCTATTTCGAAATTTAACAAAATAATAAAAAAAAAATGTACTACCAACACAAATCAAGAACAATATTTACACAGGATCAATCCGACAAGAATAAGGGCACTCCGTAATCTTATTGACTTATCCGAAGCTTAATCGTGACCTGTCAAAACAGTGATTATTGTAGTAAACAGAAGCTCACCTCAGCAGCAACTTTGGCCGCTGCCAACTCTGACGAGCCTGGAGTCGCTACTGTTACAGTTATAACTTTGGTTGTAGCCTATGTTTTACGCAATATATAGTGTAAACAGCATTTCGAGGTTTGGCAAGTCACTTCATTGCTAACATTATTTACTAAATATTTCCTTATTTCTTCTGCATTTAGGAATTCATGGACTCAATCATATATTACTTCATATACATTTGCGTAATCACCACTATCTCGGTAGTAAGTAATCAAATAATCATTACAAATATAATTCAATCTGGAATTTAAAAGACTGTGCACATTTTGTTTATAAACTTTCGGGTATCTTAATTTTGATATTCTAGAATTATGTTCAAAGATCAGGACGGTATCTACATCTATGATTGCAGGTCACTACTACTTGAAATACGACTATGATATTTTGGGCTCCCTATTATCTTGTGATATTCGGCCTCCGTTAGGCTACCTAGGCTCATTGAAAATTAACAAATCGATGAGATTTTCGAATTATATGTGTAATATATTATTTACCTACAAAGTTATGTATTAACAGTTTTCTTGTAGTTAATATGATACTAAATGCAAAATGAATTTATAGACGTAACGTTAATAAGCAAATTATTATCTGATTTAGTTTTCTTACGTTTAATTTCCTGACAACAATGTTTAGTAATAAAGTTAATATTAATTGAATCACGTTAAAATATTACCAAGTTGATTCAGTTAGCGTTTGAAAGATTAGAATAAAGTAAGTAATTGTAATAATTTTGTGCGTGATCGTTATTTAGTTTGTATTAAAAAGGATAGAAAGATATTACAAATAAAATTTCATATGATGGGGCTTAGGAGAGATTAAATTGAATTAATCCTCGTACGCTCGTGCGAAGCAATTTTCCTCTAACAACGAATCGTAGATCACAAGCAAACTGGGCTCAGTGTAAGTCCTTTCAAGGGATTTCCAACAATTTAAAGGGATAAAATGGATTTATTGCGTTTAGTGTACATTTTTGATTCATGATATTTGCTTGGTTGCAATGCAATAATGAAATTAAAGCATAAGAGTTCCAATATGCTTGAAGCCAAGTTAAGTGAAGAGGTCAAGATATATAAAAGTTGAGGTAAAATTCGATTGATTTATCAAATGTCGATAACATTAAACTTTTATATAATTTAAACGAGTGTTCAAAATGTAATGATTGTACTTGTACCTTACTCATTTCGTACATCATAAATATCCTTAAATTTGTATCATTAAACTCTACATAATACTTTTTAAGTGTCCATTACTTTTCCACATAATAAGCAATTTTCAATTCATTATCGTTTTACGCAAGCACACAATAGATGGCATTGGTTACAGCTTTAATACTGTTTTAATCCCATTCCAACCGCCATTTGCAATATGAGGCTCTTTGTAGGCCTTTGTGGACCCCAATATAGGTTAATCGAAATTTTATTAAACATTTTCTGGTCTGTGCCACGTGGATTATATTTAGGTTCATTGCGATGACTTTATAAAGAACAATGGTGGTAGATATTGTGAATACAGATGGAGTTGTATATAAGCCATGGTACGTATTTATTGACTGCCTTGTTGGTCGTGTTGGATGCAAGCGCGACCGCTCAACAAGAGATTCTGGATTCAAATCACTGGTTAGGCACTATCGGAATTTTCTAATTTAGATTTTCTAGTAGTGGCTAGGAATTTCATTGTGCTCGGTGTATGGCACTGGCCTCACTAAGTATTCTATAGAGGGATGTAAACGTAACTTATGAAAAGTGGGAGTGTACTACACTCCTTGGCCTACCTCTTCGGGGATTACAGGCGTAATGTTACGATGATGTTGCGGTATATATTTATCATTTGATTAAATCATGAAGTTACTTTCGCACACGGTTTTTACTGTAATCTTTACTAGAGATATATTATAATCGATTTCCCGCGGATTAATGATTGAACTATTGTTCAGTAGGGTGTAGCAATAATGGGGAAAAGCTACCATCACACGATAGGTCGGCATGGTAACCATTTATCAATCATTTACATTAAATACATATTTGCAAACTTTGGCACAAAGACACGAATAAAAAGAAGGGGAGACAGAAGATAAGAGGAAGACTGTATCATGTAGACTGTTCGAGACACAAAGAGAGAAAGTGAGAGAGATACTGCATCTTCAACTCGTCGACTTTATCGGAGGCTTTAGCTAAATCATTCACATGCAAACATACCTGTAATTGCTAATAAATTAGCAACTAGTGATAATAATTAAAAGTCATTAGTATGAAAAATTGTTATGGTTATTAAGCCTATTTTCGTATCTATATTACTTTGTAAATATAAGAGAGATTCTACTTACTTCCTTGGAGACGGACGAAGTATAAACAGTGACGTCGTATCATTTCATATAATTACTACAAAGGGGTTTTAATTAGAGGAAGCAGTGAGGCGATGATATTGTGCAAGAATTTAATAAAAGTTTCGCTGACATTTTTAAAGGAAAACTTTATGAAACGGCAACAGACTGCGAGGAAACTGTTTTACTATCAAGGAGCATTTCTTGAATTTTTTCCTTTGAGGTTAAAATTTGCAACGTCTAATGGCATAAATTGTATACTGATTTTTCCAAAACAAACACAACATTGAGAACGCTTCGTCGGAAACGGACCTTTATCTTGCACTAGTAAGACTTTTTTACATAACAAAGTTATCTTAGTAATAGATTTTTGAAAGTGGTATTAAATTTGTGCTTTACTGTTGTATTCGCAGTAATTTATTTAATTAGTCGGAGTGTCAAGCAAGGTGGGTGGCTCACACGATTATAGACGAAAAGACGAAAGTTACGTGTATACATCGTGAAAATGTTACCAATTTGAAAATGGAAAGTTTAAATGGCTTTAAATCATGATTGTCGTTCTACTTCAGAATTACAATTCCAATTATTATAATTGCTCTGATTGTAAGCATTTTGATTAAAAGCAAATTTGATTTTCCTTTATATTCTCTTATATTGTTTTTTATTTCTGATTTGTTTAGGTCCAATCTTTTCTTGGGTTATCTATATGAATCTATATATCAATATTCGTCATGTTAAGAGCATAAAACTCTAATATAAAAATATTTCATATCAAATTTATCGAATTGCGCAATTCCGTTCTCATCCATGTCTTGTAACCGTGTATACAAGAATGTATATTTAATATTATGAGAAATTTATGTAGACGTCCAAAATCTCATCGGATAAATAAAAGACACCCTGTAGATTTTAATTAAATATTCCTCCTAGCTTTGTAAAATATTATATATGCGGTCGTTCTCCAGAGGCTTTTTTGGTTAACTCTTGTTTATCCAGGTTACCTAGGTAAATGTCGGGCCTATTATAATCTCCTACGGATTTTAAAATTGTAGTATAATCATGTAAATGCAGGAGAAGTCCGATGGGATGCTGTGGGAGGCACAAGGGGGTTTCAGAACTGGAAGAGGATGTATGGATCAAGTTTTTTCCCTCCGCAACATCGT
>DWFO01001609.1:0-15384 GCA_018246595.1 Mimoniades nurscia nurscia | reverse complement strand
TGGTGAAACGTGGGAATGTTCTACATTCCTCTGCCTACCTCTTCGGGGATTACAGGCGTGAAGTTACTTTAAATATATTTATATAATATGTATATACACATATACATTTCTTGTATATATGCATTTCTTTTGTCCGTGTATTTCTGACTCCTCCTAAACGGCCGCTTTTTATGAAACATTTAATTAGAGAATGGTTTAGATTTATAATTTAATTGTATAGAAAATGTTTTTTAATAAAAAATCAGTAGTTCTGTTCGGAATTTATTTCAGCAAGTGGCGTTCGTAGTGGACTACGACAGTTACTGTAGTAATCGACTTGGTATTCAACACTCATATGTAATTGTGTAGAATTTATAACATTTCAAATAATTTTCCGTTACATTTTAGAATGAGTGGAGGACTTATCTTTGTAAAAGGTTCAAGGTTAGATTGATAGTTTTGGTTGACTAAAAACAATTCCGCGTCGAACTAAATTCCGTAGGTTTGGATGTTGTACCTACACCAGAAGTTATTTATGTTTTTGATTAATAGAAAGAATCTATGCATTTATAGATTATTGGAAATTCTACTCAGAAGGAAGTATAATCTTTCATTACATAAAATTTCATCCGTTTTGTGGTTATAATACTAACATTTTAGTATTACTATTTCAATAATTAAAAAAACATATTTATTGGTTTTAGGGAATTCTTTAAAGGGGTAAATTAACGGATGAACGGATTAACATATGAAATTTTAGATTTAGGCTTTCGGTTAACATAATCATATTATGATCATTGTATTGTCATATCGACTTCTGCGCGAGTAAAGTTGCGAGTAAGTGCTCGTATATACTAAAACTTTTCATCTTGTTGTGTAAGTTGTGATCGGATTATTTAGTTTTTTCTTTTCGATTAGGAATAAATGAAGATAAAAGTTCATATTATAATACTGAAATGTTATTGAAATTACCATGTGAAAAACAATCGGACCATAGAGAAAAATAGACGTGAAAATAGACCAATTTTTAAACTATGTACCTACTCATATCAAAATAAACGGAAACATAAAGACGTTTGGTAAATAACTTCTTAAGTAGTATGTAAGATCACATCGAGTTCAGCAAGCAGTTTTTTCATGGCTCGCCGCTGACCACATTATAACATTTGTGGTACATGTCAAAATTGCAGTATTAATAACAAATTCTCGAAACAAAACACATTCAGGTCTGAACAAGGCTGCCAACCAGCGATTCCCATCTGAATACAGACCATCAGGTTGGGTGTTGCGAAACAAAGCCTTGTGTTTATATTAATTTGAGCGCGTGACTCAAAATAATGCTCCGACTTCGAATGCAGTGCATGAGGTGCAAGTATTTATACCTACGCTCTACAAATGGTTTTAGTTGATACTGAACCTTACAAGTCATACCTTTTCAAACGGTCTTTCAATAGTTCTTTTATTATTATCATTGACAGTACCTAATAACTTTAACGACTTACTAATTGGCTAAAACAATGGAGCTGCTTAGATTTGTGAAGCTGGAATGGTAGTGATAACGCTGAATTGAAGCGTAATCAAATTTATTCTGCTTGTACACTGTGACAATTATCTGTATACAACTGAACTGAAGTTAAACATTCGGTTTTTTTTAAATGCAGTTGATCTGCACGGATTCTGTTTTGCAGTAACTTGCTCAATCCACACCAACAAATGATGGTAGTCAGAGACCATTAAACGTAATACTGAGCTCCGTATTGGAGCAGCGTGGTAAACTATGCTCCATGCCTCCGGCAGTTGCGGAAGTGATAAGTGAAATTCAGTGGTACGTATGTATAAAGTGGGTTGCAGCCAAACGTGTTGTTATTTCAATTTTAAACTCATGAGTCACTACAGTTAATGGCATTAAAGTGTAAGATGTGATTGCTAACGCGACTTACGGCCCTAGGATACACTTATTAGTCATAACCCGCACTCAAGTCCAGTCGATCCACAGTTGGCCGGGAGCTCTTATCTCGTAGAGATTTTATTAGTCTATGTGAATCAGTGACCAGTGAACGGCGGTGTAAAATACGTTAAACATACAGGTTAAATATAGTATCAATAACAGTTCGTTGAAGTTTAACGTCGTTTTCCATAATATCAAATCTTGCGAATAATAGGTTGAATTTCAAAGTAAATTACGTCACCCGTGTGCAAAATTCTAGAAAAGTAATATCAATCCGAAGATATATTTTAAATTTAAACGTAAAATCACGCCTATGTCGCGGGAGGCAAAGTAGTGTTGTAAACCCCCACGTTTCACCAGTTAGGCGGTTAGGAGTTGAACCTATTGTCGAACCAGACACAAATCCAGACTCCGAGCCACCGCTAGACATTCAAAGTTTAAAAGTCCAATAGTATTTAATTTATAATTTAAAATTTTCACATTATGTTATTCGGAAATTTTGGTATATTTTCGGGTTTATCTTGCCTTCGGACTTATTCGAATTTATTTTCAAACCATAATTTCATAGAAATTCGAGGCAAAGGATAAATAATGTAAAAAAAGAGCATAGCGACCGTCTGAACAATTCTATCGGCGATTTCTCATTACGACTTTGGTTAAGTTTTTAAATTTAATTCTACGTTATCTCGTCTCTCGCGCCTTTAACATGAATATTGAGAAATAGCGCACTATCGACATCGTAGTTCATTTCAAAATTACGTATAATTGCAAATTCTGCACTGCAATATCAGAAATTAATTTTCTATTTTATACCTATCGCTTTGAACAATTACACTATTTGGTACAGTTTTTTTTATCTCACTATTGAATAGAAATCGAATATAACATGAATTTTGCGAAATACGTTTGTATAAGATGTTGTTATACGAGTACGTTAGATAAACGCATTTGCATGATATTTTTCTTCATTCATACATACACACATTTACGTTCCAAACCTTGCGTTCGTTCTTTATATGTACATATACAATTTAGTTTTACATAACGGTGTGTGTTGTATAGTCATTAGCTCCATCACTTTGTATACTATGAAAACACCTGTGTACAAATCGAAGATTTTTTTATTTTCATTATTACTGCCGCCGTTGGTCGTGTTGGTTGCAAGTGCGACTGCCGAATGGAAGGTCCTGGGTTCGATTCCCGGGTGGAGCACTACTAAATTTTCTAATTTAGATTTTCTAGTAGTGGCTCGGAGTCTGGATATGTGCCCGGTATATGGCAGTAGGCTCACCACTTATGGCTCACTAGTGGGACGCAAAAGTAACTGGTGAAACGTGGGAGTGTTCTACATTCCTCTGCCTACCTCTTCGGGGATTACAGACGTGATGTTATGTTTTTCTCCTATAACCGCTTATTCCGCCCGTACAAGGCCTTCTTCACAGTCACATAGTGATAATTTATATTCATAATGTATTTTAATGAGACATAAGTTCCATCACCGGCCGGCTCAGGCCACCTCAGATTAATATTCATCGAACATCCCCTTACTAACTGTTTGAACCAAGCTTAAGATCAACTTGCTTATCACACATATTTTTCTCTATTACACTCTATGACCTTAATAGATTTTTCCAATCACTTTTTCCAAACGAATAAACTCATTTGGAAACGTCTCAAGCATTTGCCACCTTTACAAACGTTCAATTTTTGTTTCGATAAATTCAAGAGTATTTTGAATACTTATAAGAGCGTTTTCTGTACTGTTGTTTTTATTTAAACGCTCCTCCGGTACTTGTGTCATACGGCTGATAAAACACTTTACATTGTAAGTCACGATTGGTATTAATGACCGGGTGAACTGGGATTATTTGAAAATCATAATAATAATTTGGTCGTGGTCATATTTTTCTTCAAGGTTAGCTGCAATAGTTTCGGTATTGGAAAAAGTTATTTCGGATAAAGACAGTTGGTACTGGTGCTGTCTTCTGTATGTGGATCGGTTGGTAAAAATGTAAGTAATGTAGGACTGCACGACAAACTCACATTAACATAACGCGAGGTTACGTTAAGCAAATGTTATAATGTGAAGCCCCGCCCACATCTCTTGTTTTTACCTATCCACTAACATGCATTCATTTCGTATCTCGTTGTTTCCGTATTATCCGGTTAACTAAATTTTTTTACCGGTAAATTATGAAAACAAGGAAACAAGGAAAACAAAATAAACAAGGAATCCATTATTGATTAGTATGTACGGTAGCTTGTGGTAATTAAATTGGAGCTTAGCAATTACAAATTTAAAATCGAATCGTTTGTTATCCTAATGTTACTGCCATCACTGCCATGTCATGACATGCCTGTTATATAAATCTTGTCTGAAATAGGACTTGTTGTTCTTGATTGTTGAATTGCTCTTCCCCAACCCCTCTCTCCACCCCACATTCTTCACAAAAACCGTCCGCTTGAGAGCATTTCCTATAACATCAACAAGAGTAACTTTTATCAACACTGACGTAAAGCGAAATCAAATTATTGGGAATATTCAGAATTTGGTACATTTTGGACGTAGGTACATACCTATTCACGTAACAGAATTTGATCAACGACGCTCGTAATATACATTTCGATACATTTACTCTATTACTATAAGATTTTTGAGGTTAATTATTAACCTCAAAAATCTGTTACGTGAATAGGGACGTTATTATTAGAATTACTACAGTGATGAATGTGGAAGATATAAAATGTGGACGTCATTAAGTAGAGATATTTGGCACTCTGTGCTCTCCGCCTACCGCGTAAGGGTACCGTGAATATATGATAATAATAATAATATATGTGAGTATAGATAATACGGTGAAGTTGATTTAGGTGAATGAACTTTCCTGTACACGTTCCACGTAGCTGATAAATAGTGGAATATTTCATCCCGTGCGCGCTACATCCGAGTGCTGGCGGAGTTGCGTCCGCCGCTGCTCGTTACCGGTCCGCACGCTTAATGGAAAACGCACCGCTGTCCGGCGGCGCCTCGCGTTGGGAAATAAACGAGGGTAGTTTAGAAATGTAACACAATTTAGAATACGTAACTAATGTAACATCACTCTCGTAATCCCGGATGAAGTAGTAGGCAGCGTATAGAAATATAAATATAAATGTTACACCATTTTTAACTATAAATTATAAAACCGTAAAGTGCTGCAATTTTAAGATAAAATAGCCCCTGAAGTCGTATTCAGATAAAAACAACATCCTTGCATGGAAAACGTTTTTATATATATTAGTAGGTATATATATGAAGTGGTCCTTATTGTTAATCCTCAAAAAGTATCGCACCAAGAATATCTTTAAAACAAAATTCAACATGTATTTTAAACTCACTTTATTACTTTAATATAAATCAAAAATAAAAATAGAAGCAAGATAAATTTGCATTGTAACTAAATGCCATAAACGATATTTAATATTTTGGTGATGAGTCTGTGTCTAGGTGTAAAGAAAATATCTTTATACGTGTATATTCATATTTATATATGTAGTTTGTCAGATCGGATGGCCGTTTGTGGAGATTAAAAAAAATAACTACATATATATCTCAGCTAGTATTGACAATGTACTAAATCACTTGTACCAACTTTATATTACATATACGAGTATATAGGTACACTGTGTGATTTGTGTGTGAAGAAGCAATGTTATGGAGACGTTTGATCTTGATTTGCATGAGACGTAAATTTATACGTAGATCATAAGACGGCATCCGCCGCGTTGACAACGCTGCTATGCAAAATTATAGGTACGTCTGATTAGAGTACTTTCGTTTGGCTGATAAAAGACTGCCCGAGAGAAAGCCACTGATTTGTGTAATTTAACATTATGTTACAGATGTGGTCATGTTCACAATCTTCGCTATACGGAAGTCGTAGATCGTATATTTAACGTAACAAAAAAAAGTAACATCACGCCTGTTATCCCCGAAGAGGAAGGCAGAGAACTGTAGAACACTCCCACCATACGTTTACGTATATTTAACGTACGTAATATTGAATGTTTCGTGAATAGGTATACAGTTAATATATCGATTTTACTTTCTGTGTATATTCGGGATAGCTATCCGGACATTGCAGAAAAAACATACGTGGGTTAAGCTAGTACGGAAATCAATCATTTATCTTTGTGACTGAACAGAATGAAAAGTTATATGTCATACCTACGATATACTAAGTACCTAAGTTGGAAATATAAGTAGGTATAGTTTACGTAGGTCGTTATCATTATTTATAATGGTTCTTCAATTTGGATATTATGTAGTTTTTTTAAAATATACTCTATTTTATTTTAAAATGTTAGTATCGAGAGGTCTCGCCTACCTCTTTGGGAATAACAGGCGTGATGTTACGTAAGAATTATTTATATTGCTTACGTTAAGAAATCGATGTGTCGTGTATTAATGATTTTTCCCTGTTACAAACGCGAAGCAATTGCAGTTGGATAATCTCTTTGATAGACACAGACAGTGAACGACTTTGAACTTTTGCAAGACATAAAAATAGCGACTTTTAATTACATGAAATTTTTATTATCTCTCCTACAAACAAATCAGTTATAATCTAATGACAAATCATATTTCGTTAAAAGCGTATTAACAGATGTCGCTATTATGATACAACTTCGTGTAATAAAATGACTAATAGATATTGATAGAAAGAGAACAGGAACATTTGGTGCCACGTACGTAATATGTGGTGACATGTGAAGAGTGCAGGTAATTGCGATTTACAAAGAGAAACGAGTACCATATTCATTCTCATTCTCTCTCTCTTTTTCTCGCCTACTCTATGTACATACATGTATAATGTCTCTATGATTATGCTATACATTACAAACACACGTATCAAGGTATATATTTTATCATAATGATTTTTTAAATTTCTCTGAGAGCTACTGTGACTCTGAGAACGGTACGTAGGAAGGTCAAAGGCGCGCTATTAACGAGCAGTAACAAGTTAGACTTATTTACCAAATTTTGTTGTAGGCCCTTATCGGTAGCGTAACATTTTCAAGATACTTAATCCTATTCTGACCTTTCTGAATAAGTTACTATCATTCACATTTGATACGATAAAGGTGAATTTTGTTTAACCTTGTGTCAAGGGCATGGTGACTTTTTGTGGTAAATATTTCAAGCTGAAATCGAGTATGCGGTGCTCTATTAGCTGGTCTATGCTATAGTTACGTTACTAGCTGTAATTGAAATGAATTGCTATTTAATATAATTTTCATAATTCTTTTGTTAACGAATTATTCTTTTAACATTCATCATTGAGGAATAAGATTTAATAATCATAAATGTATTATAAACACATATGTAGTTAGACACGTTTAATTTGTTTCATTGCAACAGAAAGTAATATTTTGGAATGCAAAACAAAATATTTTTGTTATATATAATCAATATATAAATATCAAAATATCAAAATAGTATAATGTAAATTGCACTACCTTGTATTAAATATTCATAGTCCAATAGTACGACCTAGAAATAAAATGGATAGTTTATAAAATACGAACAAACTATTCAAAGTGAAATAATATGTTTGATACTTTTAATTTCGTATACAATCGTTACAAATCCTAATTGTCATTCGAAACACTAATTGGAATATCGAATGAGTACAAACTATACTCGTGGAATGAAACTGCAATGTAAAATATTACTTATAATATTGTTTACATTTAATTAATTGTGTACACAGGAATATTTATACGCTAGACATATCTTCAATTCAAAGACAGATTGTATATAAAAAGTCCCTCTATCTCTTCGGGTTTTTCAGCTACCGCGCAAGCATTACATGCAATGTTTCTATATACTCTTCACTCGTGTGTTACATATAAATCAATCCTAATAAAACGAGATCCTTAAACAATCGTGCCGCGACACATAGACAAGTAGCCGATAGCCGACACATGGAGCTATTTCGCTCGTAATTACCGGTAGTTATCGACCGCGGAACGTCGAGGACGAGTCGCGGGTACTTCGATTGGGCATTACTGTTTTTTATACATTACAACGTATATTGGTTGTCGAGCCGCATCCAACATGTCCAGTCTTCATGTTCATTGCCATCCGTCTTTGGTTGGTTAAGGTCATGTGGCTGTGGACTGAGAGAGATTAATGATGATGGTAACAATGTCAGTTGTCGTATTGCGGCCATCTCCGTCACCACCCCGAATAAATACATATATCTATCATCTACGAAATGCAGCGTTATACATAAATTAGAGGAGAAGTTGCGACTGCTGAAGACAAGAATGTATATGCAAATGCCTAGAAAGTTCTAGACGATTGTGCTATGTCTTGAGTTACGTACATCCTAAGCTACATGTCGCTCACTCTCAATTGTAATTGTAATCAAACATGAGCTGGGGGTTATTTTAAAAACATATTGTCTCCCAACGATATTGCATCAAGAGTTATCGAAAGCTAAAAAATGGAAATCCTGTAATTGTACCTAATGGCAGCAATAACGTTTCTACGGGTAAGTCCTGGCCACTAAATTATATAAAATTGCGTCTTGCTAACGGCATTGGATTAACTTGAGGCGCCTCTTGTCACATCGTGTTTGCCGCAAGTTTAATATTGTACACGTTAATAAGTTCCTAGCACATAAGACGTTTACAATACGTTCGTAACACAACATCATCATATGAAACAGTAAGCGTATTAAAACATAACATGACACCTGTATTACCCAAAGGGGAAGGTGGGAAGGCGTTGAGGAGCGCAGTACAATCCAACTTTTGACCACATATTGTATACGTGTCACCATGGAGTATGGGTTGAATCTATTGCTATACATCGGGCTCAATCCAGAGTTCTTGCTACTACTGATAATGTTAAGTTAAACCATCCCAATAACACTTTGATACGTATAAAAATGTATTTTTTTACACGAGAAGAGACTCATATTCCATGGAATCTGTGCACGAGTAGATAAAAAGCTCGGAGCCACTGACCCGGATCGCGCGGGTAGCGGAAATCAATCGCCGTAGTGGCAACGAGCGCGGACACCCCAGTTTGTTATTAATTAATATACAATAGGTAGTTAAAACAATGAATAATAAAACAAATTAATTTGTGGTTTTATAACCAATAAGAGAAGCACTTCTGCTGTTAACTTGTTTAGAGGCTGTCACTTTAAGCGACGTGGGTTTCGGTGTATATCGTAATATAATATTCGGTTAACTTATCAGAGATTTATGAACCTTTAAAAAGTGGATACGCCACCAGCCGAAATCATCATTAGACCGCTTAAAAATTTCATTACGAGGGATGAACTCAATGTAACAAGAGAGCCTAATAGACGGTCCAGCAGTAGACGGATTTACGTAGATTCATTCACATATTCAACAGTTCTATGATTGAAATGTCACATTGATACGCAGTAGTTAATGTTTTCCTCGGCCGCGTGCAAAAACCTATAAAGGTGAAAGCTTTACGCTCTTTATGCGACTCTAGCGAGTAACAGCGGCGGTATATTATGTACTTGAAATATTTATTTCAAACTAAGTTTACATATTTATTTCAATTTAAGTCCGGTTTATAATCACTTTCAGATTTCCCTTTAAATACTTGCTTAAGTTGAAGTGTGATTATATATTTATTGTAGTAAGTAGTAAATGCAGGTTATGACATCGCAGTCGCTCACCGCAGGGCATGGTAGCTTTCAGTTTTACTAAAACTGTTCTAACAGTGAAGATTTGGATTATCGCCTCTGCGTACACGCTTTAGAAATAACACTTAGATATGTGGAAGTGTCTGATAATACGGAAATAATGTACCAGTTGTCTTCTTTTTAATACTTTTTTTTCGACCCTTTTATCGTTCCACTGTTGGAACATGGGTCTCCTCTCAAAGTTAGAGGGTTAAGCTCATAGTCTGCCACGCTGGCCAAGTGCGGGTTGGCAGACTTCAAACGCCTTAAAGAACAATTTTTTTTATGAACTCGAAGATGTGCAGGGTTCCTCACGATTCCTTCACCGTTATTTAAGCTTAAAACGCACATTTTTAAGGGATGCGCGCTAGGATTTGAACCCGGTCTTATGGACTGAGAGGTCGAATTTCAAACCACTAGGCTATCACTGCACTTTTTTTCACTTAATTAACGTAACCGTTTCTAATACTTAATTGGCGTAAATTCTACCGTCCGTAAAACTATCCGCGTCGGTGTGGAATAAGAATCCCAATCCGGTGCCGGGTATCGCAAGAGGCCGTTAGCCCTGGCGCTGGGCCTGCCTGCCTTGGCACGGTTAAATGTTATAACCGCTTATGTACTTGGCATTATCGGTGCTAAAAGTGGGGTTCTGACATTCCTAACAATCATGCCCAGCGTGGAGATTACAGGTTAAAACCATAGGGGAGCTGATAAAATGTAAATTACCCATTTATA
The DNA here is from genome assembly GCA_018246595.1 of Mimoniades nurscia nurscia. Lineage (NCBI taxonomy): Eukaryota > Metazoa > Arthropoda > Insecta > Lepidoptera > Hesperiidae > Mimoniades > Mimoniades nurscia. The sequence goes on along the minus strand of DWFO01001609.1, from coordinate 5,007 downwards.
GATTAAAAAGTGCATAACTATTCCCTTATTGGCTTTCTCAAAATTTCCTTCCACCGTCTGAATAACACTATAGAAAACATTAAATTTTATCTTCCTACACCGAAATAAATCAAGACCTGTATCTGTCATATAAATGTTAGTTTCGGCAGTCGCTGTGGCAGTGCCCCCGCAGGCGCGCAGTGTCTTCATCAATATTTAATGTAATATATAAACAACTGTAACACATAAGCCGAGCCACGTACGAACGTCCCTTATGTTGAATTTATCGCCCAGTCACCCACTGTAATAAATAGCGCGAAATGAAACTTTATACACAAAAAATACAAAAGCGCAGTTCGTAAGCGGTACAAAACTTCCTCCTTACCTGTTCTTTGAGGTTAATAACATTCTCAACCCCTACCTCAGCTCGCCTCGTTACCTATTGCCATATCATATGATGCTATATAAATTTATTAATATTATGACTGCAGAAAAAGCACGTCATACCTCTAAGGACAGAGATATTTGATAATCTGTGATCTCTGCCTACCCTGTAAGAAACCTGGCGTAATGATGTAATGTATTAATTATATACAGTTAATTGTACGGTAAAACAGAACAACCGAAGCTCGAATCCAAACCATATTTACTGCCGAAATGTCAAAGCCACTAAAACTGGATCAGTCTCGACTTTTAAGTTTTTAACACCGTTTAACACCTGTTTTTTTTCTTTTGCGAAATTAACTAGAGGTATATTGCGTGTAGCCACCTACCGACAGTTATAGGCAGTTAACATTGTCTACTTTGTAATGTATAAAAGTTTTATCATCCCCCGGCGTATCTCTGCGGAGGGTTGTGTCGTTGTGTGCTCAGTGTCCACATCGTCATTATTACTTATAGCAGCGAAATGTACAATTTGTATTATAATTTGCATTAAATGTAAAAAATAATACATGCTCCTTAACAAATGCATTCAATAGATTTCCTTTAATAGACTTATTGAATAATGCAAATATTATAACCAAAATAATAAGATTTTCAAAAAAACATGACAGAGCTTCATTAGCAATATTAAAAAATATAAGGAATAAGAATTCATTAATTATTTTAAAATTGATTAACCCGGCTAGTTTCACGCCCATACGAGGTCCTTCTTCGTGAGCTCCCGCCGATGGCAGCGGCGAGCTAAACTGATTGAGTTTTCTGTTGGAAACAATATTCTTACTCTCACAAAATCACTACATCTTTATATATCTAAAACTCCTTTCGCATTAAGTCATTACTGTTTAGCACGATGCGTATTTAAAGTTATTATTGAAAAGTTAGTATTTTTTTTTTCTCTTTGCAAGAGCAATTTAAATTTACACTTGTGTATATATTTGTTAATATAAACTTGTGTATATTGCCTATATAGTAGAGTAGACTGATCTTACGAACGAACTCTGCAAATGTCTAACCAAACTCGATTATTCTAAAAGTTCCATGTTACTTACAATAAGACATCTCTAGGGGACACCAACGAGACAACGTTCCGATACCAAGTTACGAGTTTATTCCCTCCTTTATTATTGATACACGAATCATCTTTATCGAAGATATTTTTACCGTGGCAAAGTTGTGTGTTCCGTGAATAAAATATTCTTGTTCTTTATATGAAATATCTATAACATCGTATACGAACTTAACATTCGAGAGCTCAGAAATGGTCGTATCATTGTACAGTGCTGCATCATTATTATTATTATTTGATACTAAAAGAGCATAGCACGCTACAACTTATTCTATTATTGAGTGTGAATCGGCTTGACTCACCTTCATTTATTCAGGATGGTCTGACTAGTTTCTGACCTATACTAGATTTTCTTCATGAGCTCCCGCCGACTGCAGCGTGGTCGCGGCGGAGATTAAGTCAAGCCGTTTCATATATAATAATGTGGAAAAATTCAGGAAAAATTTAGTAATAAAACGCATCTTATATTAAAAACTAATTGCTCTAATTCTTTGGCTAACTGATAATGTTCTATGTTAGGTTAGGCTCTGCTGCTCTATGGATGTATAGTAGAATTCCCATGATTCTTTGTTTCATGGATCTTTCGTTTCATTAGAACTGTCAAATAGGTAATCATATTGCCTATATTATGATAATATTCACCGATATAAATTACCTTCAGTTGCTATGTATATTTTTACAATGTAACTTAGAACAATAGAATGTGTTTTTGTTTATATTTTTATTTGCAATTTAATTTTAAAAATCCTTTATAGTTTGTATTATTGATGAGAAAACTATATAAGGTCAATAAAGAAAAAAGGTATAATCCGTCAAGTTCATATATTCTTGTGTAAAGAGTACCATAACTGCATGAACATTAGCTGTACTTTTATAAGAAAACAATTTCGTATTAACGTTCATTTATAGGTAGATATACGGCTTTTAAACACAAAGTTACAATACCCCATCAAAACTCAGGCGTTTGAAAAGTTCCGGGTTGTAGCGGCATCTCGCCCCGGGGACAGATATGTATGTCATATGAAAGTTCTAGAATTTTCTGTAACGAATAAAAGTAGTTTCTGTTACAAAATAACAGTACTACGGATAGTCTGGTCAATTTGGTATACTTGGAAACAACAAGTGGTTTCCTTTCAGATATAAAGATATGACGAAGTCATGTTAGGTCCATGCCCGGGTTTTCTTCCATAATCTGGGGATTTTTTCGAAAACCACATGTACAAATCAGTACAACATTATATGAAATACAAATTAATTAATTGTCAAAGTCGGAGGGGAGTGAAAATACATTCCTCGTCCCCTGTGTTGGGACACAGGGTGTCGTATTAGTCGCTTCAACTCGGCGCTCGCCTCACCCTCACGCCTGTCACCCTCGAAGAGGTAGGCAGAGGAATGTAGAACACTCCCACGTTCCACCAGTTACGTTTACGTTCTGTCATGGAATAGGCGGCGAGCCTATTGCCATGACAACCAAACCACTACTGGAAATTTCAAGTTAAAAAAATACAACAGTATCCTACCCGGGATACGCTTTTGCGGACACTTAACCAACGAGGCAGTCAAAACAGGCAGGCTGTAGAAAACTTGGTAGTGAAAATAATGTTATTTGTGACTCCTTGCCTTGTCAAGAAGTAATTGTCTTAAGTTATACAAAATATAGCCAGTCTTTGAACTCGGCGATGTTCTTGTCAACAAGAGCCACAAGTTTTATTGAAGCGATAACCCATAATTGGAAATCACATTATTTTCATACAATTTCACCTAAATCCTGAACCTGCCGGGGATAACAGGAAGCCATCAACTCGAACACGACGCAAACAAAGAGCACTTAGCGGCTGCTTGTTTTAGTATCGCGGGGATTCAGTTTGTTCACAACTATACGTGTCTGCGAATGAATTTCACCGAGATTTATTCTGAGAAACAAACTGTTACTCGTACAAACAATAAAACACCAAATACCGTAGTCAATTTCATCTGTTGATTTTTACTTAGTTTTGTTTGTTAGTTCGTTTTTCGATTTTTTTTTTGGATATTTTACTTCCAGATTTGTATAGTCAACGAATATATAGTAGGTATGTATAGCTCGGCTTATTAAAATTCATGTATTTCTCTTCTTTTTATGAACCTACGAGGACATTCGTTTTTGCCGGTTATCAAGTTCCCCTGTGTAGATTCCTTGAAAAACCCCATGACCTCTTTATGAATGGAACCTCGTTCAAAGTATTTTAATTTTATCTATACCGAATTTCTAATGTATCAGTTTGATGTGAGAAATGGGGTAAGCATTGATAAATCACCCCATAACCGGACAGTGGCCCTACATAAGAATAATCCCGTAGTGGAAGGCTCGGCGCGCTGACACTTCAAACTAATCTTAAGTTTCAATCATTGAGGGTCGACACTACCTCTCATTTCTCTTCTTTTTCCTATCCATGGGGGTAAAAAAGATACCTACATGTATTGCTCCAAAGGGATGCTCACAATCTGGGCTTTTGGCAGTCACGTCATTTATTTCATCGCCCAACATTAATCTTTTCATATGTGAACACGGATTTTGCCGGATATGTCACATTCATTCTATCCTCGACGTTCTACCTTTAGACATACAGATCTGATTCCTGTGGTCGATTACACCTTAACGATAACAAAGTTTTCTACTTTTCCTCATAGATGTAACTTGTAACTCATGCTGTTATTAACCTTTCTCTCCAATATATAAGACTGACTATGGCTTGTTTTATATGATATTTTATTACTTTTTTGATTTTCGTTACAGGGCATTTTGTGCAAACAAAGTTATAAAACATGGACCGAGACATAATAGGTCATATATGGAAATTTTATGGGACGCTAATCACGTTTATGAATACACCCAACATGCACCCAACTATGCCTATAAAATGTTACATATACATTTTTGTTAAATAGATTAAATCCATGTTAAACATTTTGAAAAACATTATTGATAGGTGACTCAAAGTGAACCGAATAATATTTTCAATCTTAATTTTCTAACTACATATAATGCTACAAAGTAAAGAGCATACCTACATCAAGAAAAACAATCATTTAAATCGTAAGTTACACATACCGCTATGTTGTTATTTTAAATATGTATGTGTCTGATTGCATGTATGTTTGTATGTATCTGCTGATCAGGAGGTCTTGGGTTCCAATCCCAAACAAAATTACAATTGATTTACTCGTAGTGGCTCGAGTCTGGATATGTGTCCGGTGTATAGCAATAGGCTCACCACCCCTTCTAGAACGCAGACCTAACTGGTTAAACGTGGGAATGTACTATACACTCTCCTTTTCTGTCTACCTCTTCGAGGATTACAACCGCAATGCTACGTTACCACTACAAGACTACGTTATATAATAAATAATAAAAATGTTAGTAAATTTATATTTAAGTAGGTACCGTTAAAATTAAAAAAGTTTAAAGTTGTAAAAGTAAACATAGTATAATTTATATAATTTTTGTAATGTAATAAATTAAGGCATAGGCAAATTAG
>DWFO01001608.1:0-15397 GCA_018246595.1 Mimoniades nurscia nurscia | reverse complement strand
GGGATTACAGGCGTGAAGTTACTTTTTTTTTTACATTTGTTTTATACTGTGTCGTTTATAAAATATCTAGGCAAAAGTTGCCGGGATTGTAATTCATATGAAGTTATGTTAAGCCATATACATATAAAGTGTTGTCAAGCATATAATATTTTTAAGATTATGAATTTAAAATTGAATTAAAATCACACGGTAAAAATTTATTTTAAAAAGTGAAGAATTAAATAGATGTTTTTTTTATTAATAGCCCAATTTTTCTGCACTATTACTAACATTGAATTATAAAAATCACAATTTATAAGTTATGTTGTTCGTTAATAATAATAATAGTATTTATAGATTTTATTTCATTAAAAATACTCGTAAATGTGAGTAAATTAATAATTATATCTTCCTTCTATTTTGTCATTTCCATTTGGATTTAGAATTCTAGTAGTACTGTGATCAGAGCGTCAGCTAAATATTACACGTTAGTGACATTTAGAGGTAGCTCTATCACCTTCTTATGACACCACGCTGTGCGCTTCGCGGCTCAGTCATGCGTAAATCGTCAAAAAATAAATCTTCAATGTCCAAAGTAATACAAAATTACAAAATTCGTGGAAGCTTTTTATATTTTTAACCATTTCCAGCAGTAAATATTTTATATGAAATTACTAGAAATATTTTATGTACCTCTACTACAGTAAGATTAGTTCACACAACTCAAAAACGCACTGGACCCGATGACTTGTCATTAATGATTGTAATTAATTAATTTGTTATCACAAATCGCGTCATTATTCATTAAGTACAAAGTTGCTTGGAGAACTGCGGCGACTGAGTTTCTATTGAATTATGTCCAAGAGATTATTATCTATGCACGTAAATCGTCTTAATTGAATCGATTTTAACGATGTGTCCATTGTATAGTGCAATATGTCGCCGCAGCGAAACACACAAACAACACTTTCGATTATTATCAGTGTGATAATGTAGCTCATCGTATATTACATCGACATTTTAAATTAACTTTATGTTCGTTTTATAAACATGTAAGTTCATACAATATTTACTGTTTACTACAATTACAAATGCTCATAAAACTTTGTCTTGTATCTATAGAATGGGAATGGTCAGTGGACATGTAACTATGAGACCTACGAACATTTGGAATGCCAGAAGCCATACCTCTCTTCGTTCTTTTTTTAAAGAGCCTCTGGTCATAGTTCTCATGGGCAAGGGCGTCGTCGGCCGATAGCCTAGGAGGGGGGAAGTTGATATGGAGAATGAGAAAAGTATGAATTATAGGTAAAGTCGAGAGCACATGAAGTTTTTTCACTTGTAGCACGAGCCATCTACGGATATTGCAATAACAACGGCACTGAGTTATTGAACATATAAAGTTACACGAACTCTTGACCGTACAATAAATAACACTTGTAAATAATTTATTACATTTATTAGAAGTATGATGATGAATATTGGGAATGGAATTGGTGAATTCATTCGAGTTTAGATGTACGGTAATGATCGATCAAGCAAGTCAAGTTAAAAACTTACATAGGAGTTTGGTTGCTTTATATTTGGTAATTTTTTTTTTAAATTCTGGGTGGGGGGCAGCTGAGCGTCCCTGCTCCTGGCGTCGCCCTTGCTCCTGAATGACCTTAGATGGAAGATCATTCCATTTTTACACGTGCGCGGTAAAAACGAGCATGCAGACCGAACCCAATAAGATCGTCCGGAGTGTAGTTCATTTGGATAAAACATTATTTTTCGGCGAGTGTCTGTGCTCACCCATGTAGAGCGGGGAACACACAGAGCTAACGTTTGTAGTTCTGAAACGTAAGTCAGATAAATCAGTACATATTTTATTTAAATTTGTTACATACATCCTTAAAAAGTATTAAGTGTCGAAAACTTAAGTATGTATATTAGGTCAATCAGTCTCGAGCATTTATTAGAAATCTCTTATAATATTAAAGTTTCTTGCATTATTTAATTTAATGTTCTTGTGACCTCATAATATTCATTGCGCGTTGTAATAAAATATTATGACCGAGCAATAAAATTGTCCATTACTGACTGAGAATTACGAGTAAAATTAAAGAACTCTACATTATACGGCATTTGTGGCTCTTCGTTTTATTCCAACCTAAAGATCGTCATAGATGGTGCTATAATATGTACATATTATAGCAAGCGATATGACGATATATTACAAAACAATCGCTGGCAAATCAATTACACATAGCAACACATATCTCCGTATAGCAAAGACGTATCATTGCGCAGATAATAACACTAAATTTATGTATTATAGCATAGCTACTATCTCGTAGTGGTTTCCTACGAGTATAATATTTATTATAGCACAATATATTAATATGTATTGTAGCGCCGTGTTTGACGACCTTAATATTCAGGATGATCACTTCACCTCCGGCTCAATAATGAACTGATGTTAGCTCGCTACGAAAATTGTAATCATTGACCACCAAATGGTGATCATTACTCGGTCACGCGACGTCTATCATAATTTTTTCCGTGTCCACTGTCACAGTTACATGACTTCATTATGAATCCGCAAATTCATCACCACCGACGCCTTTGTGACTCAACTCGGTTGTCCCATAAGTCGTCAATTTATCCGCTCGTTACATTCAAATTACACGGAAATTTGATAAAGAATCTTATAATTGAGTTTATCATTATTGATTTCAGTTTACAAAACTCTATTATGCATATCCGTCCCGCGCACGAACCCAGGACCTCTCGAACCCAGGACCTAAATTAAGTAAATAAATAAATAAATCATCACTCGCGTATGCATCAATTGGACCAATCAGGCAGTCCAATTAATTTATAACTGGATGATAATATTTATCAATAATAGTTAATAAAAATCATACCTTGTATACAATCATTTTTTAATTTTACTATCGATTACTTACACGTAACTGTAATATGAAGTCTAAATAATTTATGTAGAATAAGAACATTTGTAAGAGTTGATTATAATGAAAACAAAATCCAGGGCTTACCGAAGTGGAACTAGCGCTACCGCACTAGAGAAACTAACACCAGCTTTTTTGCTGTAATTACCAACTAAAGAACATTCTACTTTCTACCTCTGGATTGTAATTGCCGAGCATGAAGTAGAGCGTACAGGTGTTAATTTACATGTCAATTTTACATTGAGATTGTACGTATTGGCCTTTAAATATCGTACAATGATTGTACTTAAAAAATATCACCATCAATATTTGTAGTCTCATTTTGATAGTTTAATAACAATAAAGTGGGGTCCACGTTCGAAGATTTTACAAAATTATTGCAGTGTATAATTCTATTTGGAAGAGACTTTGAAAATTTAATAAAATTATAACGTAACACCTCACCTGCCATCCCCGGCGAGGGGGGCAGAAGAGTAATACACTCCGAAATTGCATCAGTTACATTCACTATGGAAGAGGTGATCAGCCTATTGCCATACACCCGGCACATATCCAGACTTCGAACCATTACTATAAAATTAAAAGTTAGAAAAATCCAATACTGCCCGACTCCGGCTTTGAACCTGGCGCGACTGTCGATGGAAAGGTCCTTCAATGGGCAGTTGCGTTTGCGACTAACACGACCAACGAGGAATCATCGTCATCGCCATCATCAGCCTATCCCCGTCCACGGCTGGATGCAGGCCTCTCTATTAGCACACAACTGAGCACAGTTTTCGCCTCTTTGCGTCCAAAAGCTGCCACCTACTTTGCAAAGTCAATTGTACCATCGAGGCTGTCAAGTCAAATTGTAGTCTATATTTGAAAAACGTCTTATTTTACTAATAAAATTAACGTAAGAAGGTATTTGGGAGGGAGGGCCTAACGCTAATACAAGGCCTGTCTAGTAGTAGAACAATAGAGGCTAGAGGCCATTGATGACTAATAAAATAGGCACACTACGTTTATTTCACCAAAATATACTGGTAGTGTCTATGTTTGGAAAGTTAAATCACGGCAAATAAAAAATCTACAAAACAATTGTGAATTTAGACAATGTGACATTATATTATAATAATATGACAAAACAAATATATTGTGGACGCTGCTTGACAGTCTTAATAAGACTGAGCCATTCTATGGTAAACATAGAAAGGATAAACTACATACGAGTATATACATATAATTATATACTTGAATAGGTAATTTTTTACGCTCCGACGCAGAAGGAAGACTTGAGCTCGCCACACAAACAATTGTCCCGGATGGGAATCGAACTCGAAACCGTCTCAACGGCCAGTTTCAATAACCACTGAACTCACGGATCAGAACAAACAGATTATCGGCGAAACAATACAAATGTCATATCAGCGAACACAAATCTGTCAGAACGAGCCCGCTCTCAGACACCACTACAATGTATCGCCGGATGCGCCCCGCTACATTCCGTGTAACACCTGATTCATTATGATCAGGCTTTTTTCAACTCAATATCATTACCGATCAGGTACAGCGGTCGTCTCATTCATTTCCTTAGTCGCCGTTATCGTTAGAAATGAAGATGTAGTTTTTGCACTCACGCCGCCGAATAGCTTATTAGAACACACTCATGTTCTAATGGTAAGCAGACACTCTGTTTTTTTTTCGCTTTTATTAGTTTATTATTATTATTTTTCGAACGCTCTTAGTTTTTTTCCTAACACATCTTTGATTTGACGTATCTGTGCTAACGAGAGGTGTAAAAAACCGAATAAGATTGTGCATGTACAATACATCTGTAGTGTAATGTAGTGGTCGACATCTAATAAAATATCTATAGAGCTATAAGAAAATTATTCATATAAAAGGTCTCAAAAGCACGCTTTGTAAGGTTCGATGCCTGCGATACAGATTTCGAGAACATTCCGTGGAAAATAATTGCAATATGCTGTTTAACAAAAGACAGTTTCCAGCGAATTACACCCCACTACAGCTCATAGATGCTATATTTCTTCGGTAAATCTGCTCTGTTAGGGGTAAATTTAACAAAGTACTTATTAAGAAACACATATTCCTATTAACACAAATTATTAAGCTAGCGGACATTCAAGCTCACATTCCAATAGTTCTATTCGATGTTAGTTTCTAGATGTCTACGGGTGGCACTGATGACCGGCCGCCTGCTCGTTCGCCGTTCTGCAATTACAAAAGATAAAGAAAAAAGATAGACCGTTAAAGTTCACGTACAAATTAGATGAATGAATGATGTTTCATATGAAGTTATCGTAACTATATTGCGGCATTCGGTTCGTGCGCAATGAATACCACGCGTGACAATGAAATTCTCTAACTGTGTTACTTATCTGATTCTTATTGTTTCTGTACTGATTTCTTATTTATTTACTCATCGAATGCCGCTTTGTGTGTTACTGATATTTCTGATTTGATTCAACGTTAGTTCCATAATCATTTTTAATACAAAGGTGATTTTGTATCTAGCCTGTCTATGAAGTTAATTGTATATAATGTAAACAGAACTCGACCAGCATGGATACTGACTGGCCCATTAGTCCAGAAGGGCACAGGTTCGATTCTTAAATAGGACGAATATTTGTGTGATGAGCACAAAAACATACATAAATGTACGTAACTATTTTGGACTATATATAAATATAACCCGTGGGCGACAACCTGACATCTGAGCGATGACGTCACAGCGGCGTGTTCGTGAAATGCAGTCCTGCAATTCCTTGAATTCTGTCCCCAATTCAACGTAACAAAAAATCTTATTACAACATGTATTATATGGACTTACTGACTCTAACACCCCTTTTCCTACAGCGCTGTTCAAGGTCGTTTTTAGACGTCTGCGGACGGCAGCAGCTACTGGGGCCTGCTGCCTGCTCCCCAGCTGCTCGCTTTAAGAAAACAAGCTTAGCCCGTGTCACAAATTGGACTAAGTGATTCTAATATTCCCGGTCCTATAGTCCTGTTCGCGGCCAGCAGATGCAGGCGTCTGTACTCACCAGCTGCAACTAAGTCTACAACAGGCTAATTTATCACTCTCTACCTACAATAAAACAAGCTAAGCCCGCCAGTATGTCTATAATAACCTTCAGTAAACGTAACCCATTTATTAATGACAATTTCTATTGTATTTCCGTTGTATTATTCAAAACCATTCGTTTATGGTCGGCGATTTATGTGTTATGATAGAGAAATTTATTGCCACCTCTACTCCGCTCGCTGTAACACACACCGCTGTTGTCGATACTGAGCTTTGTCATACATCACATTATTCTCGTTTAAGCTACTAGCCTTTAGACCTATAAATGAGCTGACACTTGTCTGTCTGTTGCGAATACTTTTTATTATCTATATATTATTGTCACTGGGGTCAGTTTCTTCGGTGGAACTGAATAAATAAATAAATATGTTGACATACAATCTCATTTCTCAGCCTAGAAGCCTGAAATATTTTATTAAATCTCACGACTTTAAATACAAATAAATTTAAATGTTAAAACATTCGGATATCTTATATACAAAGTCTCCCCACACTGATAAAACGAATGTTGCTTCACTTTTATGTCAATGACTATATTTATTATGTAGTAAATAAATGTAATAAGTCTCTGGCAAATGTAATTTAAACCGTCAATATTATTCAAGAGAAATTTTAATCAAAAGGAAACTAGCCACCAACAAACACCAGATTTTTTTAATTAAAGTTCGAGGCACAACCGACATTACCGCCTTTTAAAAATAATTATAGAGAAAATATTCATCACGTCATATTCTTATAGAGTTGTTACTACGCTTAAAAACAATTTAATTTAATCTCTCTCGTACCCTGAAGCCAACTAATGTATCCGATTAGTTCTAGAGTCATTAGCCGTGCCGACCACACAGCAGGGTAACTTAAGGTCATGAAATATGGCGTTTTTCAATATGCATTATGCACGAAATTACATCTGTTGTGTCTTTAAAAAGCAAAAAATGTTTTACCATTTCTGTTCGGCTCCGCTAGGAGTTCGATTGCTTTGTGCCGTCACCGGTTTTTATTACATTATGATTTGAAAAAATTCATTGAAGAAGTTTTAAAGGTTTTTACAACTTTTAAGTTGTTTGTAAAAATGATAACCGCATAATATCTGAACATCATTTATCACGTAACTTGTGTGTTTAATCATTTTTATATGTATGAAGAATTGTAAACTAACAATAATGAACTTTATGATAGCTATTTCAAACCTGCCATAAAGCTAACAGAGCTGACGTAGAATGTTGACTGTGCATTTAAAACATTTTATGTTTGTTTAACGTAATTAAACTTATAGTAACTTTTAAACATAATACCAGGTACCTAATTTTACAAGTATGTGACAAGTATATTAATATACAAAAACATACGAAATACTTATCCGTGTCGGGGCGGAGTAAGAATACATTTCCCGACGCATACAGGGTGTCGTTAAGATGCGAATAAATCGATCTGCCTAGGCACACACATACCCTGGCTGCCTCTGGGCAGCAGCGTAGAAGGTGTGAGACACTGTGCTCTGCAATTCCCAATCCGCATGCCAAGCCTGAGAATTATGGATATAATCCCTCAGAGGAGGCATATTCCCAGCAGTGAATTGCAATACGCTGATGATGAATGACTGAATGAAATATAAATGAGTTACGCGAAACCAACTTAAAAGCTCAATTACATACTGTACTACTTTATTGACATCTACCATCAGGAAACAATATGTATCAGTAATTAGCCAAACGATAATAAGACTATAACGAATTTTATTACCGTTACAGAAAAGGGAAAACAAGGTTGTCAAATTGCATTATGTACGGCATAATTTATTGGTTGCAAAAATGACTTTACAATATGGAAGAAGTCGTTAAGCTCACGTTATATAATAATGTTGAAAATTTTAGTTTTTGTTTGTTGTGTCATTAACGGACATTTGTTTAAACTAATATGCTCGTGACCTCATATTAAATAAATAAAAAAGTAATGTAATTTTTATTGTGATGACATTATTGTAATGTTAAATTATTTTAGGTAATTGTTAGATATGGCCCCCCGAATGTTGTGTATATGATCATAAATAATTCTGAGACCTATATCCCATTATATCCATACTAAACATCTAGTTGAAATTAAAATTGATTAAATCTTCATGCGCACTTTATTGATGTCCGCACTTTTTTGGGGTTTGCACTTTTTGGGGTCCGCACTTTTTTGGGGTCCGCACTTTTTCGGGGTCCGATCTTTTGTGGGGTTCGACCTTTATTGGGGTCCGTATTTTATTGGGTTCCACACTTTATTGGGCTCTTTAGAGATGCAGAGTGTACCCTCTTTAAATCTGTCCTCTATGATGCTATTTGATCAGCAACTATTTGTCATACACCGACAGTATCAACGTAAACATTTAGGTAATATTTTTTTATTTAATGTATTTATAATAGACGAAATAAAAGCTTTAGCTCTCTCTATCCCAAATCTCTCACTGTTTTGTACGCGTATTTGTTTTTGAAAAGGAGTAATGTAAATGTAAATCTTCACTTCATCCGGTCAAAGACACCAAAATCACATCAATTTATTTCTATAATCTACAAACAATTTCCACAGATGTAATATAATGAATAATTCCAACACATATCGTTCCAAATTACTGACCTGCGATATGTTATTAGGCTACTAATTTGTAAAACGAGTTCCACGATTACCAATACATTCAAAACGTAGACCGGTGTAATCATTCGATTCATATGAGTACGGTGAAATGTGAATAAAAAATGTTTTTTTTATTATTAATATTCTAGCCTCCTAACAACTTTTAAAGCCACACGAATCATTGTTCATTTGGGGTTTTTACCTCTTAGTTTCTATCGCTACGAATGTTACAAAATGTATATTTTATCCGCTTAGTTTTAACGTTGTGTTTTATTTTCAGGAGTCCAGACGGAGCGCACGGAACATGGGTATGCCTCCGCGCAAGAGTACAAAGTGGCGCTGGAGGCTATACGGAGAAACACTGGAGCCGTGAGTCATAGACTACATATAATCTTTATATTGAAAAACTCGTATCACGATGTTCGTTTGCGCTAATCTCCGAAACCACTGAACCGATTTCAATGAAATTTTGTAGATATGTGTTATTTGTTCCAACTTAAAACATAGATTATTTTTCTCTCGATTAATAAGCGTAATTCTTTTTCATTGCGAATTTAAGATTTTTTAGATTAAGACGTGAATATACTTTTAACTTCTATAACTTTTCAATATATGGCAGTGAAAATTACACAATTTACCTGAAACAATATTATTCTTAGCTTGAGTAAGTATTCAATAGATGGCGCTGTTTCAATTTCAAATATTTTTCGTTCTAAAATTTAATATATCTGCCGCACATAAATGCAATACAAACAACGTGCGCGTTCAGTTTGTTGCGTGCAGTTCATCAATCTGCTATCAATATATATATGTATATAAAAATGTTTGTTATGTTTGTTTCTCCAACAGCCAATATTTGGCCTATTTGATCAATATAGGTGAGTCTTGGCCTCTCTCGGCTGTGATCTCAGTATTAATATGTATTACTTAAAAAATTAAGTAACAAAAGTAACATCACGCCTGTAATCCCCGAATAGGTAGGCAGAGGAATGTAGAACACTCCCACGTTTCACCAGTTACTTTTAAGTCCCACGATGGAATAGATAGTGAGCCTATTGCCACACAACGGGCACAAATCTAGACTTCTGGTTACTATTTAGTCCTAAGTCGATCTTTCAATACCGTTGCACCGATGTGAGTATACGTATGCATGGCTAGACCATGAATAGTTTAATCTTATAAATTAATATTAAGATGTATAACATCATAGCTTAGCTTAAAGTTTTATTAGGTTTATTTGTATCATAAAAGTGACAAACGAGTCTAAATATGTAAAGACGTTACTGCTACAGTCTATGGCTAAGGCCTTAGTCTATAGTGGTGGTGGTAAACTTAACTGGTGAATCGTGGGAATGTACAATATTTCGCTGCCTCCCACTTCAGGGATTACAGGTGTGATGTTACGTTTATTCCCTTAAGATTTCTATATTCGGACTCAAATAGAGACAACTTAAAGTTATTTGACATTAAGTGTTCTCCGCTTACCCAGTAAGTAATAGTGATACTGTTATATTATCAAATATTATACAACAGCACATAAGATATGTATAGCGACATTTTTATTTAAAAAAATGGTTTAGTACACGTCATGTGTGTCCTGTCCATAACTAGAGTTACTGTTACAGGAGCGTAACAAGCCTCAAAGGTCATTGGTCTCTCAAGCGCCGACACACGAGGACGCGGAGCAGGAGCTGGTCGAGGAGCTGCTCGTGCCAGAAACCTGGGAGCTAAACAACACTGCCAAAGCCGACGTCGAACTGCTGTTCTTCAACCGAGTGCCCAAGGTCGGCAGCCAGACCTTCATGGAGTTACTGAGAAGATTGGCCATCAGAAATCAATTCGGTTAGTTTCATATTACCTGCCCTTTGTATACGTTTTTGTCATATCACCGTATCCAATTAAGTATATTATTTATTACATGTTTATTATTCTCCAAGGGTGGACTGGTGGATAATATCATTAAGCATGAAGTTGCTCTTGGTTATTCCTGGTACGGTTTCCAATAAAGAATGAATGATTGAACCCATTTACCACACATATCTTGGACACGCGCATCCTGTTATATGAAAAGAATTAAGGCCGTAATCTACCACGCTGGTGGTCACTCTCAAACTAGTCTGTTTGGCTTAATAAATTACTTACCTGGAACTTATCTTTACTTGGCCCGTGAGCGTAACACCACATATTTTCATAATTAAACATGGCCAGTACTCTTACGTAATCATACACTTAATATTTAATACATCCAACGCATGGAGTACATATTAAGGATCATACAGGAGTGGTCGGTAATAATGATAATTACCAATTAAAACCCACGGGAACCCTCTATTTACATTCCCGCGCGGCGCTTCTTGGGTGCGATTAGTTCCGTAATGACACGAATGATTACAGTCTAACCATTGTAATGACCGTTATATGAAATGGTCTTGTGTTGTTGCTATCCGTACAAAAAACAGCTAGCTTATTTCCTGCATTTTTCCTGAATGTATGAAGAGTGTGATGAATGTAGATGCAGTTGTGGTATGTAAGGATAGAGACGTTTGGCGGGCGGTGTTCTCTGCCTATATCGCAAAGGACCTGGCGTTACGATATAAAGAGTAATAAGAATATATAAAAGCTTTGACTTTCTGCTCCCTTTTTTTACAATATTCCTTCACCAATGGGAAAGTAAATAAACTGACTGTATCCATGATGGTTTCTTCTATATAGGTATATAAAATGTCTTATAAATTATCTTCAATATTAATGGACTTCTTCTCTGTACATAAAATATGTTCTTAATATCATAAACAACGTAGACGAAGTCGCGGGTATCAGCCTGTACTCAAATATTATTTATTATATCACTATTATCAAATAAAATAAAAACATGTATCAATTATGAAAAGTGAAAGGTAAAAACAAACCTTTCGTATTAAAAAGATTATTATTCGAATCATATTTTTATATACCTAATATCTAATATGTATAACTTTTATATTCAAAAGGTACAAAACGGTTAGAATATATAATTTTTAATTTTTACTTTTTTTCATGAATCATCTGGACTTTAAACTTCTTGTGTACTATAATAATCATTACAGCGCACAATTAATTAGGTGAAACGCGTTGAATTGAAAAAATCTATAACCTTCCCTCCATTATTCAGGCTTAAGAGATAACGCCATTAGGCATTAAATACGCTCTTGTTAGCCTTAGTAACGTATTACACAGGAAAAAATAAATATAACAAACCGGAGCGCTAATTGACTCAACTATTTGTATCACAAACAATTTTCATCGCATCGTTTCAACGAAGCGTGGAAACGATCATGTGCGATCAGACCAGCGAGGCGGACAGCTGGTAATGATAGAGTGTACACCTACAACACGCAGAAATCACCTTGGCACAGGCGTGGAATGCGCTCCCCCTTCTCCCCTGCCTTATCCGGCATCGCATTCCGCCCATTAATTCGTTCAATTCAAAAATAAAAATATGACAGATTTAAACAAATGCTTTTTATGCAGTTAGTACCTCGCTTTTACGTCATCATAGCTATGCGCACAGTTAAGTTCTGCGAGTTGTACGTGACAGTCACCTTTAAGGACAATAACTTTGAGAAGTTTTTTTACACGTAAGTGGAGTTAAATGGAGTCGTCTATGGTCACTTCACTTGATAGTTCAAAAGGTCATCTTTGACCTTGGTCTTTTGAAACTGCGACTTTATTGGTGTATAAATTATTCCAATCCGTGAATGGTTAAAAAATCTATTACGTTGGATACATAAAAATACCTTTTTTTTTCAAATTACAGTAGTAATTGCAAACATAACATTAACCGAAGAGCAACTAGGTTCAGCCCGCGCTAGTATTCATTCATAGTCCCACTGCTGGACATGGAACTCTTCTATGGTGCTATGGTGGGACGTAATACCGTAACTGGTGAATAGTGGGAGCTTTCTACACATCACTACCTGCCACTTAGGGGAAGTACGCGCGATGTTATCTTACACTGGCCACATCTTAGAATAAGAAGGGTTAAGGCGTAAAGACTAACATATAAATACTTACAAAACGAATGTATATACAACAACGATTATAAGAATATTTGGACTCATATTTAGTCTGATAACTCTACCGTTCTGTAACAAGTTGATTCACCTTGGCAACGCGACTCCGTCAGCACGTTCGTGATCTGCGCCGGCTGCATGCCGAGTCGAGGTTTTGATCTCATACCAATCCGGCCAGTACTGATCGCGATATAATGGTACCATCATCACGTCCAATTATATCACGTCACAGCGCAGTTAGCTTGTTAACTCACAAATGCTGTACACGTGTACGGCCGCCCGACATCGCGATGCAACATGTTAATTTCATCAAAAACATGCACATTTAATTGAATAATTGGTAAAGTTGCCTTTAATGTTTGTTATAAATTACTGAAGTTGCATGTTATGAGGACAAACTGTTTACTAATATTGATAGGTGGTTTCAATGCACTCTGATAGAGGTATATTGTAAATTTGAACCATTATTAAGACCTCCGAGGGTTTATAATATTCGTTAAGATTGCCTAATTAGTAATTCGTTTGATATCAATAACAATCGAGTGTTGAGATTCCGTACACTTGAAAGGGTGTTTTGCGGAATTATAAAGACAGGGCTGTAATTATATATTAGAAAAAGTACAGATCGCAATGAGTGACAGTTGCTCCAACTAAACTTTACATTTTTACAAATTTACCGGCACCTTTCGCACACTCAAAATGGATATAATGTAAAGTGATTTTTTAAAAGGATTCTGAACATCGAATTTATCGGAAGCCTATGAACAACTACTATCAACTAACATCTGTGGATTCTTCTTCATCTATCAAATGTGGGACTGTTCCAAAGATAGAAATATACAACAACTCACTGCATATTGATAATAACTATTATTTACGGTGTATTTGTTGCATAGGTGTAGGTACTGCATATATACCTATGAATAGTGAACCAAATACCAAATACCTATCCTTATGGATCTGACCTGTTTCTTTCTCATTCTGAGGGGAAACCCATGTCCAATATCTTTACCATGTACGATATCTTTAATTTGTATACTTGTGCAGGTCTACACCGCGACGCCGTGCAGCGCGTGGAGACCATCAGATTGGCGCCGCCCGACCAGCAGATGCTGGCCAACGTGGTCTCTACGTACACACCGCCTGCGACGTACATCAAACACGTGTGCTACACCAATTTTACCAGGTAAGCGTTCGTTTATGCATTTAGTGCCGCATTATACCGGACACAGGGGCGAGAGGGTTGGCGCCGATCAGGGTAGGTTTATGTTAAGCAGTGCATATTAAAAGGCTAGTAAAAAGCCTTTGTTATGGTGACCAGATTGCAAATAAACTACATATATCCATAAAAATTGATTTAGATACGATCTTATTAACAATTCAAATATTTATCGTGGATTTAATAGCAGATAGATTTATTAATCAATTAATATACATAATATGCATTTTCATAACATACATCAAGCTTAGCTAATCTGGCTACTTACTCGTGACTCGCGTTACATACATAACTTAGACAGCTTATTTACAACCTATCCGTTAAAGTGCGGTCGAAAGATGAACGGTTTGTGAATATGAGTTAACCGTAAAGCGGTTCAGTTGATGCGGAGATCAAAGCTCAAGCAACTCTCATTACGTGTAATCGCTCACTTATATGTAGGTATATACATAAGTATATATCGTCGTATGTAATAATACATAACAGATGGTACATAATATTACATAAATATTATAAGTTTCGTGATTGTCTTTTTACATACTTATTATAATTACAAGGTAGTGTCTTGTATGGCGGCCCATTGGATCAGTAGTTCGGTACGACAGTAGTGAACCTGGCTGTTGAGTCGAGGTCGTGGGTTCGATTCCCAAATGTTTATTCTCAAATGAAGAACAATGGAGATGTACAAAATTATTGATTTATTATTCCGACGTCTTCACGGTGAGAGAATACCAAATACCGGAACCAATCAACGTATAAACACATACATACTTCGAGAATGTACCAGAAAATGTATACGGAAAACATTTAATCACATATTTGTACAATTTGTCATTACTTAGTTTATATATTCAAAGATATCGAATTAATCCAACGAATTCTATACGATTTTTACTATAGACAATTGCTATAGACGCGGCTGAATCTGGTTCTCTATTTTACTAGTCACTTCTATCGTACTGTAATTGGCACTGTAAGCGTTTTAGGGGACAATTTGAACAGTTTCAACAATACCATCAAATACTACAACACAGTTAAACAGGTATTTTTACACTTTGGAGCGCTTTTACTCGCATAATTGTGTAATAATAGCACGTTTGCTCTGTGAGGATGAAGATATTTGGCTCAATGCACTCTGGCTACCTCGTAAGGGGCCGGGCATTTGGATATTACATATTTTAGAGTACATAAACTTCGCTCTTACTCACAAAAATACGTAGTGCGATATACATGAGGAATTTATTTTAATTCATTGCGTGGATTTTCAAAAATAATGTCCCTCGCATAGTCTAATAGCAAAAGGATCAGTTTACATATAATATGTAGGGACAATATCATCACCTTGTATACTATATATGTGGCGTGAGATATGTATGTACAAACTTAACTCTTAAAATAATGACAATAATACATTAACTATTAAAGTAAATAAAAAGAAATTACTTATAATACTATTAAACGATTCATATTAATCAAGTTCTTCTAAAACATTTAA
>DWFO01001607.1:0-15402 GCA_018246595.1 Mimoniades nurscia nurscia | reverse complement strand
TGGTGAAACGTGGGAATGTTCTACATTCCTCTGCCTACCTCTTCGGGGATTACAGGCGTGAAGTTACTTTTTTTTCTTTAAATATATTTTATTTACACCCAGACACAGAACAAATACTGTGATCATCACACAAATATTTATTCTGGGTGGGAATCGAACCCACGACCCCCGGTGCAACGGTCACGTTCACTAACCACTGCACCAACGGGCCAGTCATTATAAAGTAGTAAATAACTAAAACTCCTTTTACCTACTTATAAAAAGTAAAAGCTTTCCTGACATTAATTGTCATCATGATAGGATAAAATAATGACAATTAATAATAAGTTTTACAATGTCATAAGTCATGGTAGGGGAGAAATTCAAAAAACAATAGGGGCAGGCGGTCGGTGATGGCAGTAGACACTGGCGGCGCGGTCGCGTGTACAGTGTTACGCATTTTCGTCATATACACGTGCATCTTGCTCGTTCACTCGTTGTTGTACTGGGGCCGGCGCTGGCTGCGCGCTCGGAGCCGCCGCCAAGTCGCCGCCTGGTAGTGGGCCGATGGAAGGACAGCCATGACCCGACACTACACGATTCCTGGTGAACGTATCACTCAACAAGTGTTGCTAGGATCAGCGTGGCTCGCATTCATCTACGCCGTACTGCTAACACTATTCGAATTAATAGAACTCCTTAGACCAAAACCGAATAATTTCCGTGGTCGGTGCCATATTTGTAAAGCGTGCCACGTCTGCCACAGACGTTCCCGATTGTAGCCCTCGCTAATATACTTGCGTTCATAAAATTTTATCGTATACCTGTTTAATACTTAAATTATGTCAATACCGACTAATAAATGCAATGAAAAGATTTTTTAATTGCCATGAAGCACTAGCTATCTAGACTGTTGGTATTTATTTATTTCAACTTGATACGATGTGTAGTTGTATATACTTAGTTGTAGTTCGTTAATTTACAAAGTGCAAGCACTGCCTATGTTACATGTAATCTTATTCAAATAAAATAAAAGTATCGAAAATGTTTATAATTCCATACTATATTATAATGAGGTCAGACGAATAATATAACAGAATCAAAATAAATTTTCCACGACGATACCTATCTCCAAACTATCCGATAAAAAGTTCTGGCCTACATAAAAGTTCTGGCCTAATACATGACTGTTATTATATAACTGTCATTCAAAAAGTACAGTTTGCAAAGAAAATTATATATTATATTATACACATTTTATCTTAATACATAACTTACATTATATATTTTATTTTAATACTTACAACAAAATTTTATTTTTGGGTGGGAATGGAACCGACGACCCCCGACGCAAGTATTATAGAGCCGGGGGTTGTGGATAACCTAGCTAGGTTTACTAACCACTACGCTAGCAAGCTAGTTAATAAGTCAATAAGTTAATTCAATAAGTCAAAAATGGAATGACTGAATGTAACGCCTCTTACCGAAGACTATTAACATAAAAGTGAAACCAGTGATGAAAACTATAATTTGATTAAAATTAAATGTAATAAAATATAATTACTTAGAAGTACAGAAACAAGTTCAGCATTGTAATTTTGTTTAGAATATCGTCCCAACATAAATCTACGTTTTAATTTAGTGAGAAATAGTAACAGAAGTAATAGTAATTATTTTTCTATGAATTAGACGGAACGGAAGTTATAGTAATTATTTTGCTAAGATTTCTAGATTCAGTAAATGTTCGTTCTTAAAATACTTTTCCAAATACATCTGTTCTGTTAACGTTACCCAACAGAACCAGTTGTTTTGACAGCACAAACGTCATAATATGGCGGAAAGTCATTTCTATTCTTATTACTTGTTTTGTTTGCATTTCGATTTCGACCACTACTTTCGCAATATTAATATCTGTGTGTCTTACAAAATTCAAATTCGTGTAATGAATAGAATAAAGTCTTAGCATAGCGTTGTTGTTTTTATATTATAACAGTTGATGCACTGTATTAAGGAGAATATAAACACTGTGTGATTATCAAGATTGTAATATTATAGTAGAGTATAGTTTCCGTGTATAATACAAAAGTGCAATGTAATAAGGAAAACCCGAAATATGGTAAACACAAACTCAATTGTTGTGTTATAAGACGTCAATCCTTTCAAGAGCTGTTAAGTATTTTGGGATTTTGCTGTTGTGAATGATCACAAAATGGATAGAAATATTGAAATTCGAAAACTAACAGCGGGCACGTTAGGTGTTATTGTAGACATATTAGAAATAAACAATGATTGGAAAAAAGTTATGTCTATCATACCAAAGGATCCCAACGGTGACAGTTTCGAACCTAAATATAATATTGAACATATGCGGTAAGTGTGTCAAAACAGGTAGTGCAACAAATTATAAAAACTTAAAAGTTACGCAAATGCTACTACCAAATACATATTATGTATGCACTTGCAGGCAGATCGAGGAATATGCTAAAGCTACGAACCAAAAATGCGCCGAAATTTTATTCGACGAATGGGGTACATCTGGTCGCGTACGGCCCACATTAGGAACACTGAAGGACATTGTGGTCGCGGCTGGTATATACAGGGCAGGTGATGAGATTGCTGTCTTATTGAAAGGTAATCACTTAATTTACGCCTAATATCATGTCTGTAATCCCCAAAAAGGTAGGAGGAAACAGCCCACTATGGAGTAGGTGGTGAGCCTATTGCCATACACCTGTCACATATCCTGACTCCGAGCCACTACTAGAAAGTGTAAATTAGAAAACTTAGTAGTGCTCGACCTGGGAATAACACCCAGGACCTCCTGTTCGGCGGTCACACTTGCAACCAATAAGGCAGTCACTTAAATTATAATTTCTTTTTATCATTATTTGACTGCCTCGTTGGTCGTGTTGGTTGCAAGTGCGACTGCCGAACGGGAGGTCCTGGGTTCAATTCCCGGGTCGAGCACTACAACATTTTTCGAATTTAAATTTTCTAGTAGTGGCTCGGAGTCTGGATAAGTGCCCGGTATAAGGCAATAGGCTCACCACCTATTCCATCGTGGGACTTAAAAGTAACCGGTGAAACGTGGGGGAGTGTTCTACCCTCCTCTGCCTACCTCTTCGGGGATTACAGGCGTGAAGTTACTTCTAATAAACTGTTCTATATCTAACACCATATGTATATACAAATAAAAATCGTTAAGCAACTAACAAAGTCATCTTTCTGCCACAATGATTAAACAAATTATTAAGGATTTGATTTGATGCCATAACGCGACATTGTATTCAACAAAATGGCTGACTTGTAGCGGTAAATTAAAAATTTATTGCCATCGTATATTATAAAATACAGTTTTAATACATACTGTTAATAACCACTTCACAATAAACTACCGTTTGGTTATTAATATACTGTGTGTTATTTTTTGCAAAAAATATCGATATAATTTTTTTGCCATATTTTTATTACGTCACTAAAAGTATGGTGTTACTCGTCGAGTGTGAGCCGTGTAAAGGCTTCGTTGTGAACGGGTTTGGTTTTATGAAGACATACCGGAAATCTGCCGGACTAGATTATTATCAAAAACATTGTCATACTGCTATGAAGCGCGAAATCGACATCGCTATACTCAATACTCAAATAATATCTACACAAATATATCAAATCCATACAATATCACCGAAAGGTTTGCATCCGAACTTAGGCTCCACTTTATCATCATCATGAACTTTTTTTGTTCACTATCAGAAATGGGCCTTCTCTAATTAACGATCCACAGGAAACATGCCCAACGTAGAAATTGTGGCGTAAAAACCCCTCTGAAAATAGACTAATACAAGCTCATGATGCGATGCGATATGAAACAAAAACTAATTGATATTAGAAGTAATATAGCCAGTAAATCATACATCTACGTTATATTCCGTTCTTAGTACCTTCTATATGCATTTACAAGTCATGAAGATATACATACGTACTATTAAATCTTTCTCGGCACATTTAATAGTAGTACTTGGTTCGTTTAATTGCCACTGGAAAAAATATGAACATCTCGATAGCATCGTTAGATAAAACATTCCAAAATATATCATGTTGTTACATTTTCTATACAAATTGTTTTAATATCGCCTCCGGCTAATATGAAGTCAATGTATCATTTTGATTTTGATAAAAATCACTTAAATCAAATGTGGTATATTTAGGTCGAAAGTACAATAAAGTGTATGTATTCAATTCGATCACAGATTTCATCTCATAGGCGTCTCGGTGGAAGCTAGACTCCAAGCCACTGCAGTATCGCTGCAGACCTTGGAGAACATTATGGAGAGGTCCATGGCATGCAGGTTTCCTAATGATGTTTGCCTCCACCAAGTAAATTTGTGTTATGTAAACTAACCTGGTATTTCAGACCATGGCCATCAATGACTTGAAGCAGAAAAGTCCTATTACAGACACCTTCGTGTAATGGATAACCTAGCCTAACTAGTTCCTGTTAATTTGTACCGGACCAATTAATTTATTTGAGGCCATTGACAATCCGCGTCTAGATATCAATTAATTATATTAACGACCATAGCTAGATATGGTCATACTAGCGTATCAGTGCTTGAATCAAAATGGCTTATCGGATATCAACCTGCTTTGGTATCAGCGATTGGTCTTCCGTTCCACTTATTGGCTCCGTAAAGGTTTTCTTGTGTCTACATATTATTTCAAGTCACGCACCATGTGATGGATAGTATGTAGGTTGTGGAATAAAAAATATATAAGGATTGTACAGCAAATTTAAGGCGAGCGTCAATTAGGGCGCTGACGCATTATGAGAGTACAACGGAGTAGTGAAGATCCTGGTAATACGGTATTTAGAGAATTATACCGAGCTTGCAATTGAACGCTAGGATAAATAAACGCATTTTGAAAATTCATAACTTTCTATTTATTGTAATGTAATTTTAATTACATGGAAAATGATAACATTGTAGGTGCTGAGAAAATTGAAAAATTGTTATGCAGACAGTAAGCACTAACGGGAAAACGCTCAGCGACAATATTATCATAACTAAGAAGCAAAATATGAAGCTGTTTCAACCTTCATCAACATTGAAGTGCAATACTACATAGGAGTAGCTCAATCAACAGATGAACCACAAAATGGCAACGCTAACTTACAAGTCCGTTCACCATGTCGATTTTCTATATTTACTTTATTTTTATGATTGAAAATACTTTCTCAAATTCCGTTTAACAGTTCGCGGGAGGATATGTTCAGAAATATTTAACATTACGCCTACGAGTAACAGACAAAAAGGTCACAGAAGAGCAATTGAAAACACGTATAGGGTTGCACGTTAATTGTTTTAACGAAGAACAAAATCGTTAATCTAAATTAAGCGACCGAATTAAAAAACACATTATAACAATTAATGAGATTTTACTTAAACAATCCTGAACTGTGTGTGCCCGAAAAAAGCCGTAATAAAGTCGTTACAAAGCCGTGAGGCTGGCAGCTACGTTTGAGTCATGAAACATTATGTCATCAGGTGCGTTGACCTTAACTGGCTTGACTGGCCTTGTAAAGCCAAATTACCTAAGACAGCGGTTGTTGAAATATTTGAAACTTTAACTGACAGTATTTTCTAAGAATAACATAGCAGGTACTATATAAAAAAAATATCTAAATATTTTAATTCACATTTGATTCCCACGGCTGCAAAGTTCATTATTCCAAATGAAAAATTATATACTTCTTGTTATTGCTAATCATTCTCCACACCTACCTACTCATTATCGTAACTTATTTTATCTAGCTATGTCATTTAAAACATGTTTAAATGATATGATATGTGTATCATCTGTACTAAATTATTAGTTGTCACATATATAATCTCAATGTAATATAAAGAATATAAAATACCTTTTTTTTCGTTTGCGCCATGAAAGTCAATCAAGGTACATTATAATTTCTACTTCAATCAACACTTCCTCAGCACTTGAGACTTCCTGAAAAAACTGGCTCAGGTCATCCAACTACTTTCTCGCTTCTAATTATTGGTTACCATTGAAGTTATTTTTTAAATTGATTACATTTCATGATTTATAGATAGCAGCCGTGACATAAAGATACACACACCCATATGTATTTGATTAATAATAATTAATATATTTATTGTAGGTTTTTGTTAATTTGTATACTTCATTGTTCATCTAGCTTCAAGTTTTCCTTCAGTTTGCCTTCTTTTCTTCTGGGTCCAAAACCATACACAACATTAACTAGTTTATCCCATTGTCTTTGCAATTCACGCGACTTTGATCAGGAAACAAGGTTTGTAAATATAGAGATTTTTGACACTCTGAGCTCTCTACCTACCCCGTAATCGACTTGACGTGATGATGTTATGAAACTTATTAAAAATACTATTGTTATGAACTTATTTTTTGAATGACAAATACATATTTTCATTGACTCTAAGACAAGAACCCAATACTTTTGACCGATAATAGAAATGCTTTAAGAGTTATCAACATGCAAAAGGTTCTATTGCTTCCGAAAAAATCTTTATTCATCGAATAGTAGTTGTATTAGAAATTCTTGAGTAGGTATGTGATATAATATTAATATGTATTTTCATTATTTTTTCCTGTTACTTCTAATGTCATGACTACCGTATGTGTTCGAGCTGCAGGAATAAAGCTTTCATTCGATCAATTAATTCAGTCATTTACTCATTCAACTTTTTAAACGAACTCTTTCGTTATAATTCGTTGTTAAACTGTTACTATACATTCAAGTTTATATCATTAATATCGTAATAATTCCTAGACTCCGTCTAATATTACTTCTCGTTATTCGTTGAAGCGATTAAATTAAAATGTATCTAACACTTATGTGATTCGAACTGTATCAAAGAACATAACTTTTTTCCGCGTATTCTATTTTCGTAACAAAAGTAATGTCAAAATGTCGAATTAAATTCTCAAGACGGCGTATGTATTAATTACGTTATCTTCAGAACTTATTCA
Source organism: Mimoniades nurscia nurscia (assembly GCA_018246595.1). Lineage (NCBI taxonomy): Eukaryota > Metazoa > Arthropoda > Insecta > Lepidoptera > Hesperiidae > Mimoniades > Mimoniades nurscia. Next base: position 8,400 of record DWFO01001607.1, on the reverse strand, counting down.
AAAGCAACAGAATAATCAAAGTGATTTTAATCTTCCGCGAATTATTTGTATGTTTTAATTAAGTCCAACGGAACGGATGAGAAATGTTTACTGATACGATTCTGCACCAAACCATAATTTTATATTTACGCACTAAACCTACACTACAAGTGGAGTAAATGTTAAGTGCTTCTTTGACTTGTTCCAATGAGAATCGCTGTAGATACAGCGCACAATACAAGCGAATGAAAACACTAAGCCCTTCAAATACACAAACAATGCTTATACTCGCTGTTTCATTAGAAAGCTTGCGCCCGCGGCCTCGAAAGTGTGGACATGAGAATTACCTTTTCAATCGCTTCATGCCGTTTACCAGTTACTTACATCGCTCCTTGGGCTTCAGGGGTTGCATTTAAACTACTAAAAGCATGTTAAGTTGATATACATGAAAGGCTATACAAATGGATATGACAGTATTTTGCGCGATTTAAAAATGTATCACGCTCCTCTGTCTGTCTACCTCTGCGGGGATAACAGCCGTGATGTTATGATACACTGACAATTTCATTAACATGTTATTAAAACAATTTATTATTGTCACATGCTACAGTATGCTAAATGCTAATAAATAGATATTTCTTAGAATTATCACTATTTGTTATGTCGTTCTTAAACCCCAAGGTGTAGCGAGTATAAAGTACAGAGCCAAGTTAAATATGGCACTCCACAATATATACCGATCAACACATAAAACAGTAGATGTGAATAGCATATTAAGATAAATACAATACATTGAAAGAAATAGATTACAGACTTAATTAATACTAAAAAAGTCGTAAAAGAAAAATGAAACGAAGAATTTCCTTTTACGTAGAAACTCATATACTCCGACAAGCGCTATCTGTTCAGTCATTTTGAAATTCCTTTAAGCCTCATGAGCCCATTTAAAGGACGTAAAAACAAGAAATTCCAAATGTAGTTAAATACAAATTCCTATTCAAAAGTTTACAAGAAATTTAATCATCGCTTTCGGTTCTTTTGATATTGTCATCATTAAGGTTATTATTATCATTAACCGTATTGCAATAAAATCGGGAATTCTTTACGAAATATTCAATGAATTAAAGGATATAATGCAAAACACATACGTACATATGTATATAACTCGTAAACATGATCAATGAAAGTCTTCTCGATCAAAGTAACAAATATGCACATACTTATGTGTGAACGTGATGGATATGTTTTTTTTGTTATTACTACCATTATTGTAAATGACATGGATTAGATACCTACCCCAACCCTTCATCATCACCTGGGTTGACTGGTAGAAAATGCCAATTATCATTAAGTCCGCCCTTTGTTACCAACAATAAAAGGTAAAATAAATAAATAAATAAAATAATAGGTCCTATAAAAACTCCCTGAATATGCCGAACTAATAAACACATAGGCGAATTGATATGATTTATGGTATCAATAATCAATAAATATATCCATATCTTGAAAACTGCTGAACCATTTTGGACGAAACTGCACTGTACCCTTTTATGAAGTAAATGTAAACCATAAATCGAGATTTGTGACAACTCCGTTAATGATTTGGGTAAAATGTGCAGACAAACATACGTACATATTCATAAAAATTAAATTTTTTGTGTAAACGTTTGGAAAGTCATAAATATTACATGTGAAAAGTTTAGCAATTCTAATAACATTAGATTCCATACTTTGCCTACGCCGTAAGGGACTTTACGTGAAGATACGTATGTAATAACCCTATGTATGTACAACACGTTACCAGTGATCGCGATCGTGATTATGACGGGATATAATCGAATCGGACACGTCGTAACGCACAAACATAATATAAACATCACTCGTACGCATAATATATTCAAAGCTGCATGTTTTTGCGTCAACATCAATCAGTTTTGATCGTTGCGTGAATTAGTGACTGTTACTAGAACGGACGTTTCCCATATATAGACAGAAATCAACTGTTTGTTACCGCTTATCCGTAACGCGATCAGCAAGCTGTGAACTAATTAAAATGTTATAATTTAAAATAAGATTATCATTCAGAATAGGTATGTCATGTGTGAAACCTGTTCGCTAAGAAATCAGTGCCCGTTAAGTCGGTCGTCCAATGACGAAGCGTTAAAATTGAAGCAAACATGACAATGATATTAATCATTTCCATGCACAATGATTTGGTTACAAATAATTGTTAACCGGCCTCGTTGGTCGTATTGGTTGCAGATGCAACTGCCGATCGAGTGGTCCTGGGTTCAATTCTCCGGTCGGGCACTACTAAATGTTTCTAATTTAGATTTTCTGGATATGGATATGTGTCTGGATATGTGCCCGCTGTATAGCATTAGGCTTACCAGTACCACCTATGTGAAACGTGAAAGTGTTCTACATTCCTCTGCCTGCCTCTTCGAGGATAGCAGGCTTGATGTTACATTTTTATAAAGATTGTTAATAAAAGAAGATGATAAGAGATAATAGACTTAGACCTACTAATATTAAATCATCTGTATAAAGCAAGGTTTTAAGATGACAACGCAGAGGCTACTCCGCAGATGCTGCAAATATTACCGCTTACCACCAAGTGGTTCACAAGCCTGTTTTCAAAAGCGGTGCGGAGTGGTAAACTCACAAACGTGTTCACTGGGCTTAGGTCCGCAAAGGGATCACGCGGCATAAACCCGCAGGTCAGGACACTTGCCGTAGAGAGGTAAATTACGTCCTTATATGGACGATATTTCTTGATATATGCGTTCATTAGCGGATAGTTTAAAACGCAAAACGAAAATTACATGTTACATTCAGACCGACATGACATTCAATGTTTATATTTCGTTTGCTCTAAGCGTTCTTATTTTATTTCGAGTTTTTTTTATGTTCAACTGTCATTCTCCGAAATTAGAGGAAGTACACAATATGGCCTGGAAACAAAGGTATTTTTAATTTTACCTCCTATAATTTTAACATGACGCCAGGACTCATGCGGCATAGGCAGAGAGTACCAAGTATCAAATGTCTCTATCCTTACAGACGGTTACGTCGGTTTTACTCAATTTATTAAATCGTTTTTTAAATTGTAAACTCTCACTAGCATCGGTTGCAAATATTCACAAAATATGTACAGTGTAAAAACAATGAGTTTATTAGTCATGTCTATGAAACCACATATGAGTAAAAAAAATGTTAAACTTGTTTTTACAACGAATCTCTACTCATAAATCATGTTACATAAGCATATACTTGCTCTATACAAATGTATTTTAAGGGCGTATGGGAAATCTATGAATCGCCAAATCTATTCAACATTAAAACACTACCGCCAAAATCAAAACTACCATTTATTTTCATGTTTAATTCAAGTAGTTTAATAGCGGTTTGTTTGTTTTCTTCGATAAGTATTTGATCATAATTAAAAAAAAATTACAAACCATTTTCTGGCGCTAAATATTATTCGAAAAAAGAATAGAAAACATCAGTAAAAAATTAGTTTGTGTGGCTTCTTCTGAATGTCGTGTTGACAGTAACAAGCTTACTATTATTTAACTCTGTTACCCTATAAATATTTCTTCTTTTAATTCTAAAGGGCTGAACCTATCCAGTGATACGGACATGGTAAGTATTGTAGGTAAACACAGCAATCTAGCCCGTCACGGACTCAGAGCGTCATGACTCACGCAGTAACGGGACACGAGTTCCAATTGGATTTGAATTTATATAATTATCCTCAGTCTCGGTGGTCATTTTATTTGTGATTGACGTATATATTAGGTAGTAGTGTGACATCCTACTGTAGTTTTAATATATGTACATATGTCTTACGTCTTACAGTACGTACTTACGTAACAGTATTTTATAATAGCAACATATTGAAAACAGTAATTATTATTTGACTTTTATTGTCTTTGTGTTTTAGCGTTTTTGGTGTTCATACTTCCCAGAAATAAAATGTCTTAAGTACCTACCACATTTATAATCTCACCTTACAAAAGCATCATCGAATCAATTTTATCGTGCAAAAAAATTTCGTACATTACATCTTAAAAATTAATATACGCAATTAAACTATAAATACAAAAAAAACTGGAAGAGGACGTCATGTTTATGAACGCTTAACAACACTGGAAACCTCAGAAACCACTCGCACGGGCAGTGCAGAGTACAATATGCAACATAAAACTGCTCTCAACACAACCAAGTGTGTGGTCCGTTGCTGACAATTAGTTGAACAGAGTGTAGACTCATAAATAAGTCAGCGCGGCTCATAAATACAATACGCGCGATAAAAAGACCACGCCCCGTGTCAGCGACTATGCACCTGCTCAATGCTGATCGCTAGATCATTCTACAACACAAGGTCCGTCACGTAAACCGTTAAACAGCATATATAGTTTTATTTATATCACGTTTAAGTAACGTAACGTTTATTCACAAGGGTTACCCTTGAGGCATTGACTTTATTTATGTATTCATTTAGTTCTTTGTTGTTTAAATTATGAAATGTTTTGTGTAATTCACGGCGAATTTAGTAGGTACCTAATGACGTTTTCTATAAGTAAACGTGAACATAACCATATAAAGATGTCATAAATATATATCGGCTTAACTCCGGTAAGGTTTTAGGGATAGCCTGCCTAGTTTCAGAGCTATACGAGCTCCTTCTTACTTTAAGAACTTCACGATAACAATACAATGAAAGAATAAAACACCTTGGCATTTATATTATTATTGGTATAACTAAGCTTTAGGCTAATGTATTAGAGGCAGCCGAGATTTAACACCGTTTAACCAATTCGGCTAAAAATGTAACGGTTTTCTAACCAAACATGAGCAATTGTTTCGTAACTTGTAGCATACTAATAGGTATAATTTATTACTTTGTCAAATTTAGTGACGTGAACATATACGTAAAAGCGTACACGTGTCTCGAGAGAATGATGAATGCAGAGGAACTACATAAGGTCCTTAATATCTAGATATTTCGCAGTTAATCCGCCTTGCCTACACCGTAGGGGGATTGATTTGATGATATGGGAATATTGACACAATGAACAAAACATATAAAAATATACTTCGCCATATAATATGTGTATTAGTTAATAATTTCAAATTAATGTCATTGCATCAATACCAAGTAATGAACCTGGAAACGTGGCACAGATTACAAATAAAGGATTAAGCGGGATGAAATCGTAGCCATACAATAAACACGCGACACATGCTGCCCAAATAATGTACACACCCTCACGTTAACCACCCCTGTCTATGCACGAGGGCGTACTATCGATAACTGAGCAATAAGTACTTAAAAAGTAAGGACGGATGGGTGGGAACTGGTGATAGAATTATATTTCGCATATAGATTTCCTCTGGGCATTAATTTGGATTCAGCTAAATTTATTGTAGGTACTTGTATAAACAAACACACTCAGATTTCGACAATACAACCATAATCATCACCAATAATCCTCACCGTTCCAATGTTGGACACAATGAGGTGACCAAGTTTAGATTTAATAGGGTAGTCGAGTGGACGTGGGCGGTGTCACACGTTTCAGAGCATTCTAGAGAACTCTGGGGTATACAGGTTTCCTCACAATGCTTTCCTTCGCTGTTATAACAAGTTTTTTTTATTTTAAGTTATACCCTCACGCCAGATCCTTTACAGGGTAATCAGAGAGCACCGAGTGCCAAATATCTCTGTCCTTACAGATGTACCTTGCATCTTCTCCATTCATCACTCTCTTTACGACACACCTAATATTGTAAATAAACCAATTTGTAAATCACCACAGAATCAGCTTGCTTACAATATAATGCTGTTAACTATGAATAAAATATTGCTAAAATTTTCAATGACATACATATTATACCGAAGCATAATTACACGTTACAGGCATTGCTCACATTAAGACCGAAATATTATTAAAATATTATCAATAATGCGATTACTTTCCAATGGACTCAAATGCCAACATTTTTAGGCCAATGATGAAGGCTTTAAAATGTAAGAGTTTCCGCGAAAGATCAGTGAGACTACGGAGCCGTCGGCATTTACGATGCCGACTCTCGACCGTTTTACCCACCATTTTAATTGTGGATATGGTCTTAGTTAGAGCGTTTTATAACTAATCACTTTCCGGAATTACATGTACCGTAATCTTCTAAGAGCTTAAATTTGTCGTAAACACTGTACGCTTAGAATAGAAAACAACCCAGACTAGTGGAATTTCTATAATTAAAAAAAACGTAAGATCACGCCTGTAATCCCCAAAGAGGCAGGCAAAGGAATGTAGTACACTCCCACGTTTCACCTTTGCGGCCCGATATGGAATAGACGGTGAGTCTATTGTCGTATACCGTAAATGTCGTAAATCTAAGTTAAAATTTCCATAATATTGTTACGAAATATCTCTATAATTACATAGTCAACTTTACGCCGGCTTTTAAAACTTTTGCTCGGACAGCTCTGAGCGTTATTATCTTAGCTTACAAACTCACCATACCTTTACAATACCGACACAATTTTAGTAACCGTATTTATAACATTTATCTTATCATTGCCCTTCCGTTTTACAGTTTAAGCGTTCCATAAGCTGTTACAGATACGTTAATACGTTATTTTGCATTAACGTTAAATACAACGCCGATACCACTGTAAGACGTCGTCGTTATAACTTCATCTTTATAACGTTTGCGGCGTTAAACCAATTGGTGTTGTAATATAGCTTGTTATTGCAGAATTTCTTGTACTGGTTTCGTTTATTTATTTATTTAGTTTTTATTGATATAATTTTTAATGATCTATTGTAAATTTCCATTCAACTGCAAATAATTGGTAACATTTTATAAATAGACTGTCTCGTTGGTAGTTTTGTTTGCATGCGGAACTGCTGATCGGAAGGCTCTCGATTCATATCCCTGGTCAGGCACTAATGGTGGCTCGTAGTCTGGATTTGTGCACGGTGTATTGGATAGGACTCACCATTTATTCCATAGTGGGACGTAAATATAACTGGTGAAACGTGGGAGTGTACTAAACTCCTTTGCTTAATAAGAGGTTAGGTCATTGCCTTACACCGAGCACTTCACACAAGTCCCTACTCCGAGCCACTTATTATGCTACAACAATTATTACAACGATTATTGTTGGAGGATTGGTAGTGAATAAAATGATCATTAGAATGTAAACCTATCTATAGACGAATCTATTACAACGCAGCCTTATCAGCTAATGTGGTTCGATCAGGGCGTAAGGACAGTGACGTCACTCATTGCTAATTATAGCAGTGAAAGCAGCCTCCGCTCCTGAAGGGTCCGACAGCTTTAATTGGTCGCTTTATATACTACCTCGTTTTATGGAGAAAACGCTTATTTCATGCATACGACGCGATCTGAATATTTAATTTAAACGTTGCTTAATGCGTTGTTATGCGGAATACGGCTTCATAGTTTTCGTTTTTATAGAATATCCATGTCCAAAAGTCGAATGATTTAAAATAAATTGAAAAATATAGAAATATATATTTTAATATATTGAGAAAAATTTGTGACTAAAAAGCGAAAATTTAAGAAACGTCATCCTAAGTCTTTTAAAATTCCTTTTTTATAAGTTGACATGTTAATATTATACTCGATTTAACAGTTAAATATGTGACAGGCAGACAGACAGTGTTGATCTCCTGATTGGTGACCGTTACTGTTGAAACGTGGGTGAGATCGATGCCCATCCAGATATTTTGATGATATAAATGTAAGTGTATAATTTGTGTCTGGACGGTTAAATAGGACAAATCTGTATTTAGAAATGTATACGTTTATCAAAGAATTTGTAACCATAAAATAGAACTTTTATCCAGAGTTGGAAGGAAGAATCGCCCGTGTGCAAGTTGTCCTGACACGTGTACATTTTATACAAAACCCAACATTCTTATATGATTTTGACGATAATAAAAGCTAATGTCGTGTCGTAGTCGTACACATTAAATGGATGTCAGCGGATCATATCGATAGATTCCGATCGCGAAGCCGCGCCCACGCTGAACACCCGCTTAATACAGCAGTGACACAAGTTCTCTGCTCAAATAACTCCCCATGTCACTGTCGCACGATGCGTATTATGAATTAAGGTCAATGAAACTAGTTGTTCGTACCTCATAAAATTTAAAGTACGTCTGCTACTATGTAGGTACATACTTTGTCGACATATATTCCGTTATCCCGTAGGTTTTCAAGTGTAAAGCTTACGGTGTTGTGGGCTCGGTTTCTGTTGTGAAATGTTTATGTGATGCGGAAATTAATTTACACGTGATTAAGTGCCAATAATCAATAATAAGAAAAAAAAGTAAAAAAAGAAAAAAAAAGTAACTTCACGCCTGTAATCCCCGAAGA
>DWFO01001606.1:0-15403 GCA_018246595.1 Mimoniades nurscia nurscia | reverse complement strand
GACCTGGGAACTGAACCCAAGACCTCCTGATCGGCAGTCATACTTGCAACCAACACGACCAACGAGGCAGTTGTAATTATAGTCTAACCTAAAAAATGAGATAAAATTTTCTTTTAAGAGATTCTTGAGTTACAAATTCATGGGAAAATATTAGGTTGTCTTTAAGTAATTATCAGCGTATTCTATTTTATTATAAGTTCATCATCAGCCTATTGCACTCAGGGGTTACGCCCATAATCCCCACGCTGGCCATGCGGGTCGGGGATCGCGGAGCATAGCCTCTTGCATAACCTACACTACTGCCCATAGGCGGCCAGGGTATTTAGCTGTGCCTAGGCAGACCGCCTCTACCGCGATCTACTAGCACCGGGTTTAGTCGCCTCTTACGACACCTTGTCCTGTCAGGCATTGGGTCGGGAAATGTATTCTTATTCCGCCTCGACATGGATAATTTATAACTTATTATAACACGACTCAATTCTAAATAACTCCTTTCAACTCAATTTCTGTAATATTGAAATTTTCTTTGAAGTTTTACCCTATTTAATGAAGTAAATATTGTAAATTAGATATCCATTAGGAGGCTAAACTACATCAGAAGGAAAATTTGGCTTGTTTTTCTAATATCCTTAGATTATTCCAAATTTATTTCTGTATGGTATTACTGACGCTTCTTCTTTGTTCTAATATTTATTGGTGATGTTATAAATAGATTATTTTAGGTACCCAATTACCTTTAGAATTAAATTATTGACGTAGGAATCGGCAACGAGTACAATATCAACAGTACGTTTAATTGTGTTCTTCGAAATCACGATCGCAACGTGTTACAAAAGTCGTGTGGCCTTATGACGAGTCTATTCCATGACCAGCGTAAGCCTTATCCTAAAACCGCACTTACTGCTATACAATAAGGGTTTTGAGAATGAAAAATATAGGCCAAAGGTCCACATGCCCCGCTGGGCCGACGTAGGCGGTTATCTCGACATCAGATTGAGATAAAGAAGAGGTCAAGTTTGGCACGCGAGCGAATACATGTGACTTTTTTGCGTACGGTACTGTTGATGTAGCCTTTTGTCGAATTCACGTCTTGAATACAGCGTGTGAATCTTATTACTTAATGTACGAGTATGTAGCATTTATGAAAAATGACAACAAAGATATTATTGAAAATGTATATATGCCTATACATTTTATCAAATAGTTCAAAATAAAATCTGTAGATTGCATATGTATATTAATTGAAAATATAAAGGTAATTATAATTACCACTAAGCAAACATTGTAACACAATTACTAAGACAGTCATACAAGAACGTGCAAAGTTATGTTTATGCTGTCATCGTTGTTTTTGAGCAATTTATTTGATAATGGTTATTTATGAGAGTAATGATACTTTTGCGTGCGCCCTCTGCGGCCAATCTTACTAAATATTCCGTTAGGTTTCATCGTCTTACCAAACTGTTGGCAATAGGGTCATCTTCCTATATACTATAAGTACAATTATTTGTAATTTAACCCCTTTAGCTTTTATCATTAATATACCCCTATATACCTCTATCACAAGTCAAATTAAAATAGCGTCTACTATTATAAGAATTTTGGTTGCCAATTTGAAAATGCTTGCATTAGTGTTCATAAGTGTCACATAAAGACACGCATGCATAGAAAGTAACCCAATTTAAGCTAACAAGGCAGCTTTTTCTTATTTGATAATTGTTGTTCATATCTGATAGTTGCGCCGACCATTTACCACCAGGTGGTCTGAAGACACATGCTCGTACCATGACCTAAAAAAATGTGAACGATATCAATGCTCTTGTTTTGAGTTCTTTTGATTTTTTATTTTAAATAATTTAATTAGTGTTTGTTTTAACCTAGATAATCTTTATCGCTAGCCTAGATTTAGGTACGGTCATTGCCACCACATACCATAATACCATATTGGTACAATACCACAATACCATACCACAATACCATACCACAATACCACACCACAATACCATACCACAATAGCATACCACAATACCATACCACAATACCATACCACTGTATCATACCACAATACCATACCATTATACCATAACATAATACCATGCAATATGGAACAAAAACAATATTTCCGTCTATTCCGCAGTAGGTACTGTTTGCCAGGAAATCTTTCCAACCATTCCTCCAGGTTTGCAAAACATGCCCATTGATATGCGCATGATAGAGATGTAAGTGAGAACTGAAAGCGTACACCAATAAGCCGAGTTCCAGCCCCGGCCTTATTCAGTAAGACAGTACACGGTATTCGTGACTTACATTCTGTATTCGATACGTATTGTTCAAATCCGTATGAACTGTGTCAGTTCATTGTCGTTTTTAAAACGAATGATAAAAACATCCATTTCATTTGTTTGAAAATTCGGAAAGTATTTTATGACATTTATTATTCCTACTTCTTCAAGATCAACAGACGCCATTAAAATCAATTTTGTTACTGTTCGTAGTATTCAATAATGGTTTCCAATAATGGTTTTAATTCCATTAAGCAACTCATAATTATATCAGCCGAATTAAGTGCTGCTCTGAGCTCCGCAAGAAGCACATTTTTTTACCTATCCGGGTAATTTCTCCATTTCTTTTCTAAGGTTCTAGGAGTTATTTTTCTCTTGCCCAGTGATAGAGCCGCGGTAACGAGACTAGTTCAGTATAAAACAATTCTCGGACAAAGGTTCTGGCCACGAGCGAGTAACAAAGGAACAATGCCGTCGCCGGAGATTCCTTTGCTTCATTTCGATTGTGGACAGCCCAGTGGGTCTCCGCACGTTACGTTTTTACGCTGAGAATTGAATCGATACAACTATATTCAATTTGGCCCGACGAGCCGAGGGCCGGTATTGTTTGGACATTATAATATTTCTTGCGCTAACAATGTATCCGTGACAATGTACGAATATTTTACTTTGTTGCTGGCAACTGCTGTTTCAACTTCAAAGGTAGTTTAGTTTCAGATGCAATCAATTTTCTAGTACGAGTGTGTTTAACTATATAAGGCTGATACAATATAAAGTATACACGAGTATATGATATATTTCTAACATAAATCTATGAATTTTAGTTGAAATTTGGTTAGAGAAAAGCTCCTTCAAAATCCTAGAAACAAATGGAAACATATTCTCAGAGCGAGCTCTTCTTAAATTAACCGAAAATCTATCGCATAAACTCGATTCGGTACTCAGCCGTTTCTGCCGTTTTCCGCATTGTAACAGTTCAACTGAATCACTATAGAAGCAACAATTGGCAGAAAATAGATGTGAACTGGCACATTTAGCTCCAACTTTATGGTTGGCAATCAGTACCACTGGCTCAATATCCCGCAGGGTCCTACAATAGTGACGAATCTATTTTGCGAGGCGTACAAAAGGCCCAGTCAGCTTGGCTGCAGGCCACCCGCAAATAAAACTGGACGTAAAGCAGCATTGTGTGATGACAGCGAATGTTAGGTCAACCTTTTTTGAGAACTTGATTCAGCGCAACCTATTCAAACATTTATAATATCGAAATGTTACCACAAATATAACGTTAACATGACAAACGTTGAGGAAACAAGATATTTCTTTGCATTTTTACTTTACAGTAAAATATGTACGAACAGAGCACAGCGTAAATAATAGCCACATTACTTGGCAATGTTGACTTGTGAATTTACTATGACTATAAATGAGTGTCTCTGGTGCATACGTTGTGAAGATGATCGTATAAACAGGCGGCACTGCGGACGATGCCGGATACCCATTACAATGCAAATTCGCCCCCGCGGTCACAATGAACGAGTTACCTGACTGTCGTGCTAACTTTTTGTTTAGTTCCCAAACCGAAATTGGACTATGACCGACTTTTGTCAGACCCAGCGCTAACTTGGTCTTGATGACCGAACTAACTAAACGGGGAACTTTATAAATGGAAATTTTCAATGTATCGGTTAACGGATGTTACAACTGCATCTGTAGATTACCCAACAATAGCAGAAATTGGAGACATTGTTGATGTAAAAAAAAACCCAAAAAAAACATTCAAATGTCCTATACCTTGAACAATAAGTACTACTGTCGAATAAAGAGCTAGTGAAGAAATAACAACAACTATTGTAATAATCCGGTTTTATTTCTTATTGTGGACTTTTCAACCGGCTTTCTTATTACCATGGTTAGCCCATCGATGAACCCTCCTCTTTTATCCGGGCTTGGGAACGGCAGCATCGTCAAGACGAACACTGGCAGAGTTATAAAATAGAAAAATATTATTGAGGACACCAGGACCCTTACTGGGTTGTTGCGCTGGAGGAAGAAGAAGAATGTTGTAATAATATATTCACGCCACTTTCCTTGTAGGATAAGCTGAGAAGACCTCTACAGACCTAACGCGCTTTGGTAGATTCACTACCCTCTTCATACATTATGTGGCGATTGCATATAAACATTTAACGAAGAACCATCAACGAATTAACTTAATTACTTCCATTGCCAGTCACCACAGCAAGTACTCACATTCTATAACACATGAAACATCAATAACGGTATCACGGGAGATGAAATTTAATTGCATCGTTATATTCCCGACCGGACGTCAAACAATGATCAATATTGACTAAACTCTTAATAAACGCTAATGGACCGCTATAATAACCATACAGGAACATTGCGATGCTTTTAAAAATGTGTGTATAGATGATATATTAAAATGTCCTGATTAATCGATGGACATCACACGACACGAAAAATATTTTTATGCATCATTAATTTAATAATGTTCTCTCTTGCGCTCCACTATGACACACAATTTAGCATCGTTGGACCTAATAGATGTAGTATGTGGACTCATATATCATGTGTAAAAGCTAATATGCTAAAATTATGTACGTAGATTTATTATTATCATCGTTAATACTTTCTAATTATTTGGATCTGTGTTGTATAACCTCATATTAAATGGCAAACGATCAATAACATTTAGTGTGATAGGATAATGTGTTACAGTCGTAACACGTAACATCAAGACCGTAGTCTTAGAAGAGGTAGGCAGAGGAGTGTAATAAACTCCTGCGTTTCACTGGTTACTTTTACGTACCACTATGGAATAAATGGTGTGCCTATTGTCATACACATAAATATGTAACATAATATGTTATTTACCATTATCATACAACTCAAACAGCGACAACTGAAAGGCTAATTTTACACCACGATCCTATCACTGCTGTTTATATACAGCATTTAATGACATGCATTTTATTCAAACTTACCAGTTTTTAGATGACTTAGTTCAATATATAACAGCTAAATAGCGACAACATACCATAATTGTCAGTATACACTAATGCGTGGTACAGTAGGTAGGACATGTGCAACATATTGCCTGTATGGGTTAGACTCGGAACATACAGAACTATCTGCGCCCACCGTACACGGAGAATAGTCTATTAAATACGAAATTATGACTAGTGTTATTAAATATTCTTTGTACAATCCGTAACAAGAGATTTAACGGCAGTTATGGAGGTAAAAAAATACATTAGTCTACAATAATATTCCTACACCATACTATTCAAGTTTACATTCATCTAAATAGAGTAAAATTACTTTTGTACATCAGTAAATTACGAAGTGAAGTAAAATGGATGTTGTGTTAAAAATTACACACCAATGCTGTAGATGTGAACCTCATAATAGCGTCTGCAAAGACCTGTACATTGCTTTGACTCTCTATATTTAAAAGAGGTAATACATTCTATATTTAAATGACGTAAACTTCATTTAAATACTTGTAAATGTACACAGAGTCGATACTCTTTACAAAACGACATAGTTCTCTTGGATAAGAATCGAATCCACTACGTCCAGCTCAACAGTTAGGTTCGTTTACCACTGGATTAACAAATCAGTCAATAGTCATATTCTAAAAACATCTAATACACACAAGGATGAGGGGAGTATCAGATTTATTTTTATAGTCTTGTCCAAGAAACTTACATCTGACCATTGATAAGGCTAATTTAATACGGCAACCGAACACATAATTCCCAGCCGATCGTGTCATCGACAGTTGTTTAAGTGTAAACTGATGTTCTGTGCGATAAAACGTCTCGTTTCCATAATTTAGCGCCGCATTCGATATAAACGGTTTTAACATGTCCCATATATAGTGATAAAATTGTACGATGCTATTAATAACTTGATTAAATATTTTATTTTTATCAAAATATCACCACTGCCCAGTCTGGGACTTTCTGGGAAAGATACTGGGTTGTGTGGGATTTTTAGCACTGTAACTTATCGGCTTTCTTGTGTTCCAATAGGAAGAGTCCGGGATTTCTAACTAATCGCATCAGTGTTCTCCCAGGGCGACATCACTACGGGTTCTATACTCGGGAGAGACACAATATCTCATTCCTTGCCTTTCTGTTTTGGACACATCGTCGCCCTTCCCAGTGACGCTTGCAGAACGTGGACCTCCCACTCCAGCCGCTCGCAACCCTGAATGCTTCCTCTCTGGTAGTAGTAATTGTCTCGACTTTTACTGGAGATAGATACCGCACTCCATATTTTGATCCTAAGCGACATTGGCAGGTCCCTGAGAGAGCCGCCGTGATGTTATGATAACGTTAAACGATCGTTCACGCATTAATTAGCGTACGTTTAGTCTGTAAATTTGAAGTTTTATTTGCATTCTATAAGTTTGTGCTTTAATTTTGCTATGTATATTTATGTTAATATATTATTATCGCAACAGATAACATACATTTAAAAGTATCTTTTTGAACCAGTTCAATAGTAATAAAATCTATATCATTATGTTAACAAGGATGTTGAACATTAAAACAAGTTCTTTAAAGTATTATAATTTAAACGTCGCGAAATGAACACCTCACTTTCCAAAAGAGTATAATAGTGATAGGCACAGGTCATTTTTATTATGATTTTAAAATCAAAATATTCCAGTTTGAGTTAAGTACACAAGACATTATTTAAAAAAAAATAATCTTGCTGTATTATGAGACAATAATAATAATAAAAATATTATTAAACGAATCTAGGGAAAGATTCTAAATCCTCTTTCTAGAAATTTCTATGTGGATGCTGTCGTAAATACGATTCTATTAAAAGCGGCCGATTTTGGCAGCGAATTAGGAATCATTTTACTGACCTATGTCCTCAAAGATGATAGTAAGAGTTTGAAAATTAAACACGGCTACATAAACTTGCGCTATGTCCATTGCTAATCATTTATGGAAGATTTGAAGTATTGCGGCAGGTTCCGTTCTAATTTGGCTCTGTGAACATACAAGCGAACCCTTATGTCAGAAATTTTGAAAGAACCTTAAAGCCCTTGGAAGTTTCACGACGTAAGGACAACAGTTACTTAATTATAATAAAAAGTACTGACGTCGTTTCCTACAATATGAGTACTGATGTGAATGTATCAAGTAACATCCGGTGATGTCTTAATCTGCTGATAGACACAAAATTTCAGTAGCAATGTACGTGTTTAATATAAAGTTTTTCGACGAAAGGTATCCGCTGCCAGCTCAGTGGGATAGGCACAGGCTCACACAGCAGGACCTCGAAAGCATTTTTGTAATTAAATTATTTTGAATATTGTAATAGAGGTAAGTCAAATATTTAATACGTGTGAAAAGGGCTTTATATTTATTTAGCAGATATATATCTTGAAAAATAGCGGTCATCCAGTATTCGAGGTTCAATTAAGGAGGTACAACCACAACATCCAGTTTCTTTCACTAGTCCAAGTTGGCAATAGTCCAAAGTACACCAAAAGAAACTCTGTTCAATAGTTAATATCATTCGCATACATACGTTAAGAGCATTCGCATTCACTTTTAAATTCAGCGCTTTATACGTAAAGTTCAATTTGCAATGTTAATGCAGTTTCAGGCGCCGTTTTCAACGTCAGTTTGGGGAAGTGTGAATAATCATCGGAGTACTTTGCAACTGCAGTAGTAAGACGCGTGTTCCACTATGGGCGGGGAAAGTAAAAGATGATCTTTATAAAATGAACAACGGGATAGATTACGAGTATGTTGGACAGACACAAACTTCGACCTCGATGCAAGGAGTAGCAGAATCGGAAGTAGGGTGCTCAGTAATTCTACCGATCCTGTAAGAAAAGTGAAGTAATCCCGGGGGTAGTTGGAATATAAATGGATAATATCTTGTAATAAACTTTGAAAGCATAAGGTAAAAAGAAGAAAAAAAAAGTAACTTCACGCCTGTAATCCCCGAAGAAGTAGGCAGAAGAATGTAGAACATTCCCACGTTTCACCAGTTACTTTTAGGTCCCACGATGGAATAGGTGGTGAGCCTATTGCCAAGCATAAGGTCTCATTGTTTAACATAGACAACAAACGTTCAATGTTCTTTAAGACGTTCAATGAATCGATACGCTACTGGCAGAGGGCTTAATAACTAATGTGTTTTTAAAGTATTCCGCGATGGCGCATTGTGTTGGATTCATTAGTAATACATGAGTACGTCATTACAGTATAAATAAATATATTACATGACAAATACAGAAAAAGATACTCATTACGATAGTGGCAATTGATCTGACAAGTCTCTAAAGCTGTTTAAATGAGATTTCACAGTCAGCTTCTCAAGTATAAGGGCAATATACTTCCTCTGAGCATTCTTTATTCGAATAGCAGTTATAATAAAGCAATAACTTGAGGGATCTGTCATAACACGTTATATTTAAATGTTACAAGCGAGATTATTGCGATTTAAGTCGACAACGAGGTATCACCATGTGGAAAAGGGTGAATCGGATTTCCTACAAGTGCAACTCGCTTGGAATAGCTGAAATTGATTCTATTTATCGAAAACGGTCTAAGTAACAGGATACTAGTACCCGTCTTTGAATTGTTACTTTATTTTTCACACATCAAAATAAATTTGTATATACATTACCTATAATGAGTAACCGTACGAACAAATAAGAGTGAATTTTAGATAGAGAATCCGTTGGAGTTCTAATCATACGAAGGAGTACAATTCATACAAACCACTCCGTTTTTGGGTACCTATGTATGTATATTATGTTATGTTACCTGTTATGTTACTATAATGAATTGATATGTATAAATATATGTGTCTTTGTATATGTTACATATGTATGTATGTGAACCGTGAATTGAGTACCTTCTACACATTCTATCCAATACTAAGGGATGATTGGCCGAGAATGTTATTATATGTACTGAATTTGCCATTATACCCCTTGCTTAATGACAAGACGCACTATGTATAAAATTAATCAATGTAGTCATATTAATCGCCTCATTGGTCTTGTGGTTATAAGCGTGGCTGGTGATCGAGTCCCGTGTTCGATCCCCGTGACGGTATTTTAACTTCAAACTCCTGGCAGTGGCTCTGAGTCTGCATTTGTGTTCTGTATATGGCGATGGTTCACCTCCAATTCCATAGTGGGACGTAAACGTGATTGGTGAAACATGGGAGTGTATTGCATTTCTCCGTCTCCTACCTCTTCGGGCTCTACAAGCGTGATATTACCGTCTCTAGTCTTAGAAATATGTAGAAAGCTAGCGCAAAACCAAACAAGTGTCATCCAAATTTCTGAAACTTGCATATGTATATCAGCTATACTATCAAAAGAAAAACCAAAAAATAGAAAATGACTAAAAATCAATAAACATTTAATTGACATTATTAGCTGTATATTCTGAACTAAATTAGTAGTTAAACAATAAAAGTCTCAATAAATAAAGCTGACGTCGAATAACAAGTTACTTTTTAGCCCGCGACGTTGACGAGAGGCATATTGGAGTTGTAAAACTTTTTATTACATAAAGAAACAACGGCGGAGCATGACACGGGTTGTGTGAGAAATGTTCCATGGTTCCGTAATACAGGGATGTATTATTTGGAAAGTGAATAAGTGTTTATAACTAATATATGAGTACAAAAAATATAATATTTAATTCACGTGAATGCCTTGTTCGTCGGGCGGTTACAAGCGCGAAAGTTGATCGAATAGACTTGGGTTCGAAACCCGGCTCGGGTACCCGCCATGTGATTTTCCTAACTTACATTTTCTATTTTAAATGCCTAGTAGTAGGTCGTAGTCTGAATTCCATGGTAGGACGCAAACTACGTAAAGGTAACTGGTGAAACACCGGCGTGCACTAGACTCTACTACACTCTGCCTAACTCTTGGGGGTTTCAGGTATGATGCTACGTTTGGACTTACTGTACTTCAAATGGCCTTTATATCTGTAAAAGGGTCGAAAAAAATCATAGCGTATTACAGTTAAATCTTAGTAGGTATCTCACCATGACGATAAATTTTTACTATTTATAATTATGACGATAAATTTTTACTTTTTATAATTATGACGATAAATTTTTACTTTTTATAATTATGTCAGTGCTTCCTGTCATTCTCTCCTTATAAATATGTACCTAATTACGTTGATTTTTGCGCGAAATTTGCCAATGCTGGGTGTCGTGTTTTAGGCAGATAGCCAATAACATTATTGCTTTGTCGTAAGGTAATTCAAATGAAAGTAAATTCAATAAATTCAAAGAACGATTTCGAATTAGCTTTTAATTAGCATAACTTGGATGAATTATTGAATTCAAAGAAAAAGAAATGTGTGTTTAAGATCTTCATCATAAACACATGTTTCTTTTTCTTATAATTTAATTTTTTAACTATTACTTTAACTTAAACTTTGAGATTGATTTATACTATTGAAGCATAAAACCATACAAACATTATTTTAAACTCATTTTATGTATTAATACATATACCCCATGTGTGTTATGCATGAATTACGCAAGTTTTGTTTACTTATATTTAAAGTAAATTCTTTATATATATCTACACGTGTATCTATTACATGCGTATTTATGTATATAAAGTTTTCAATATAGTCTTTGATGCAATAATATCTCGTGATGCCGTTCATGTTACATTTAATTAGTTGGTTTCGCAGGAATCTTACTGATTGGTTGAGATTTGTGTTATGGTATATACCTATACCATTCATGAGATTTATAGCTTTGTCCATGACAAGTTTATTTTTCCACTATCGTGCTGCATTCATTTCGATTGA
The DNA here is from genome assembly GCA_018246595.1 of Mimoniades nurscia nurscia. NCBI lineage: Eukaryota > Metazoa > Arthropoda > Insecta > Lepidoptera > Hesperiidae > Mimoniades > Mimoniades nurscia. The sequence continues at coordinate 4,263 of DWFO01001606.1, read as the reverse complement.
AATTTTAATTAAGTCTTGTTCCTTGTTAAAAGTATTGGTCAGGTTTATGGTGTACCAAATCTTCTCCGAAGTTTTACGTCCTGAGAATGTGTTTTAATGAATTGAAATTTTATACCACGCGTCCAGAGCCATTTTTATTTCATGCTGTCCAATAATTATAATACATATCCCGGAGTCCTAACGAGATAGCGTTTACCGTGGGCTTTTATATGGATGACGAATAAAGATGATGTGTACTAATGTACAGTACTTCTCAAAGTGACGCCTGCCCGGATGTTAGCTTTATGTAAAAATAGCTAAATTTACCCTTAAACTTCAGGGTAATTGACAAACTGTTGAAAAACTGTTGAAAGATGAAAAACTCATCTTTTCTCCCTACCTAAACCATTCCGTTCCAAAGCGTATTGAAATATCTTCCAAGCTTCCGAGTCTAAGGTAGAAACAATTTGAAATAACACTATGATACGAAATGAATTTGACTGTTTATATCAGACATATGACCTTTTTCTTATATGGCTTGGAATATACGCTACTACACGTTAGTACGAGTTAATGGTCAAACGTTATAAATTTACGTCAGATGTTACAAATTCTTTACGCCTGTAATGAAGTTGTCCAACTTCGATGTATAGATAATATCTGGAACCAATCGCTTCAGCTGCTTTCCGAAGCGCGAACAAATTCGATAATATTGACCACTTGCAATCGTATCTGTGTCTTGTGTTGCTTTACACGCCACCTGCTAGCTACATCTGTTTCAAAGCTATGAACAGTTTTTCGAACATATCAATAAATGTACCTACTATGTAGTTGCATGTGTTAATTCTCCTGTGCTTCTTGTATTTAAGTTTACTGTAACACACTGAATTGATAACTCAGTTCAGCACAATTTTATTTAAATATTCATTCATATTCAAATCTACATTATATTACATCCCCAAGTTTATTAGATGTGAAAGTTTTGGTATGTTATATCCAAATTAATTAATTATTCATGAGTAAGCGAAAAAAAAAAGAAATTTCTACACATAGTTTTAGTAGCATCAGCTGTTCACATCAGCCGCAAAAAAGCTTTTAGTCAACTTATCTCCAAGATCGCCATAAATTTTCGCAAAGGAGCCGCAAATTTTGACGGAGGTCTCATTAACCTTCAGCGGATTCACTCTTGAAAAACACAAACAATAAATGAAGCTAACAAAACAAACGCAGAACAATAAATCAGTTGGAACTATATAGAAGCTGTATAGAGGAGGTTGTTTGACCTTCGACGTTTAGTGAGTAGCTATATGAGGAAAATATCTTTTACGCGAGAAAAAGCGAACGTTAGTTTCATAAAGTTGAATTAACATGGTCACGTCAATACAAAGTGTATAGTTAAGTTAAGCTAATCTACATCGGTTCAGAATGGAATATTGATTATTATAGGGCAAAATTAGCTCCTCGACAGTTTATAGCTCCGGCGAAACTAGAACTATTTGTTGAATGCCATTCATTACGTCTTCTTTGATCACTCAAATGTGTACAGAAGAAGAGAATTCTCGTAAATGCGAGTCTCAATTCCTTAATTAATAAAGTTAATAATAATAAAAATAATAGCCAACAAAATGTACATATATAAATAAAATAATGTACATAAATGATCTATGTACCTACATGAAATAAATTAATGTAAATAAAATTAATATGTATATGTAAATAAGATTATCGCTCGTCGCTTATCTCCTAATAATAGTACTAGAAGGTGAGACAGTTGGTGTCGTCTATTAAAGGAAATTTATTATTCATCATGTCGACGAAATCTCCGGTCTCGTACATTTTTGTGTAATACGAGTGGTCTGGTACTAGATGAGATCTGATAAGTACGGATGAACATACTAATGAATCTACACAAGAAAAACCCACTTTTTATTATTGGATCATATTCTACGTAATCTCACGATCAAACACCTTTACTTTTTATAAAGCTCTTCATACACCACGCCGATTATATTTAGATGGATGGTTGCGGGTGCCGACGGTTACCGAGACTCACCCATATTGACCAAATATGGCACACTGGCAGATGAGGGAGTCAAAAGCATCCGAAACCGGTATACGTGTATAAAATAATTGATTAATGTAAAAGAACCTTTTGACACTTAGTGCTCTCTGCTTATTCCGTAAGAGATTTGGCGTAATGATATATTAATATTGATAATTATTATAGGTAAACATATAATAAACAGTATTAAGATATTAAAGCTGTATATTAACTAACAATTATTACGTAACTCACCAAAATATGACAAACAAAATGTAACATTAATTCACACGCACGAAACCAATATTATGTGTGAAGGAACAAACACACTATGGTTCAATCAAAGATATATGTATAAGACAATATAAGATGAGCAGATCTTGTACTAATTCGCTTAAAATATAATATAAATACTTGAGCGAAGTGTTACGTTCCCGGTGGAGGACGGCGGCCATTGTTCACGTCGAACGTCCAAGTCGGCAGACGTCTAAGATTCGTGCCATTTAATCCTGTCTGTCAAAGTTGCAAACGCTGAGATTAGTTAGCAAGTATTCCCATTTATCAAGCGGTTTAGTGTTTATATCGGCCATCGTGATATCGACTCCTACAGCTCGTAACATAATGAGCTTTGTTGTTTTCGTCATTGTCCAACGTTATTAATTAACCGTATATTTAACAAGTCCCGTTAAAAGTAACTTTACAAGATGGAGATCAATAATATGAATTTAGTACAATAAAATATTTTTTGCCTAATGTTTTCTATGGTATCTTTATTCGTGTCTAAAATATTTGAAAAGTAAGTACCTATGTGTATGTATTTTTGTATTTGTGTTTAAATAATTACGTAGATGATTATCGGGAGGTTTTGGATTCAAATTCTGGGCTGGTGCTGTTGGAGTTTTCTATCTTGAAATTTCTAGTAATGGCTCGGAGTCTAGAATTGTGCCCAATGTATGTGGAATGTAAATATGTATAATTAAAGAAACGTGGGAGTGTACTACACTCCTTTCTCTAGCTCTTCGGGAATTATAGGTATGTATAACTTTGGATACCCAATTTCCAGTTACTTATCTGCTTGTAGAAAATTTTTTGTGAACTGATTGGTATTCCTGTTCTGGACTTCTTTTTTGTTAGGTTTCATTGTATTTCAATGTGGTGTATATACAAATACTACACATAAACGAATCAAGGATCTAACAATCACGCAAAAAAAACAATAAAAAGAAACAATTATACCTATTACTTATCAAGATTTACTGACGAACACATACAAATATCGCGATAAAATATCAAACGCTTGTAACACATTTACCGCTAGCGACAAATTGTTATCGCGCGTCGTTATATTCTTATCAATAGATGTCCATCTACTGGAACATCTGGAGCGTTCGCTCTGCACAGTGACAATGTTATTCAAATGATATTCATAACTGTCGATCGCATGTTTATTGATAACAATAATATGTTCCCATTTTTCTCATACCTTCATGATCATATCATTATCATGAAATATGTTAGTTATATTGATTACTCTTCATTCTTTAAATCCCTTTGAAATATTGCTCTTATATTGCTCTTATCTTTATTGTATTCGCAATCCTTGTTTAATATCGTAATCCTTGCACAGTACAGTTAAAAATAACAATACGTTTAACAATAACAATACATTTTACAATACAATTTAACACAATCCTTGTTTAATACAACGTGAATTTGCTATAAATTTACTGTTAACAATAAAAAAAACATTCTTAATGAGTTCTGGAATAATTGACTTTTCTATTTTTTTTCCTCTGCACACATACATATGTATGTATTATTCCATGTTAACCCGTAGCAGTGGGTGCATTCTCAAAAGTCATCATCATGTCTTATTTATAGTAGAACATTAATCATCAACAACACGATCCAATTCTAATTAAAGTATATGAAGGCAATTAAACTGTACTAGATAAAAGTTTTCGTACAAAACATTGTTTTCTATGTTCCGGGCGATGCGCGCTGGACCGGTCGGGGAGGCCCCCGCTGTTTCAATTATATCACTGACAATGCTCCAAATGCCTGGCCAGTTCGTACCCAAACATGGCGAGGTTAACCGTCACTGCTGCAGGGTTTAGTCGTTTTGAGACTATATCGCCGTTAAATTTATTGATATATATTTATATGTATGACTGCCTCGTTGGTCGTGTTGGTTGCGAGTGCGACTGCCGAACGGGAGGTCCTGGGTTCGATTCCCGGGTCGG